>JAVSBS010005424.1:36604-49713 GCA_033124195.1 Coracias cyanogaster
CTGTACTTTCTGAAGTTAACAACATGTTTTTGCAGATGCTGTCTGCTTCTCGAAGTGCTAACAATCAACATTTATAAGTGCTACCGAGGACTGGTGTGCAGACCACAGTCACTGCTAACCCTTGTGTACCACACTGGGAGGTCCAGAAAGTGAAAGGCCACACTTGTGGGAAGGAGTGGCCAGGACAGGTGACCCTAAACTGACCAGTGAGGTATTCCATTCCATATGAGTCGTATTCAGTATAAAGCTGAGGGATCACAAGTGTCAAGCTCTCTTCTTCAATGGCCAATGCCTGAGGAGGACTGCATCCATTCTGCCTTTGATCGCAATCCATGTGTTCCTGAATCCAATTCCAGAATCCACCTCCTGAATCTGGTTTCTGTCTGTCGCTGAGTCCAGTCTGAGACTTCCCCAGTGCCTGCTCCACAGTATCTGTGCTGGCAGTGACTTAATTACCACTAGGGGCGATAAGCTCAATACTAGTCTTGTATATACTTGCATGCATTTCATTTTATTATTATTATTTTCATTCAAGCTGTTTTAGTTTTCTTTTCCAATCCATAAGTGTGTCCCCCTTTTTCCTTTTCTCTTCCCCTTTGGGAAGGGGGAGGGGCTAACAGAGAGTATCTGTCACTCATCTAGTGCCCAGCCCACTCCTAAACTTTGACAGATCTAAATTCAAGTCTGAGTCTATTAAAAATATGTATGCTATAAGGGAAATTAAATAGTTCTATACGTTATCTTTATGTTATTCCAATTTTGAACTTATATTTTCTTATAATTTCTGTCCCTGCCTACCCTAGTTCATAATCTTTGTATTCAACAAATGAAAGATGGAAACATTTTTCTCAAAACTCCTGCTTTCCCTCAACTATATTTATATATTTATACAAGTATGTTTGTATAAACTATATAAATTTTATATATTTTTAAAATGCAGGGTTTTAAACCTAATGTCCTCCTGTTTACTTTCTCTCTAAGTGTTTTTATACATCTGCTGTACTTTAATATTTTCTCATAACTTTTTCTGGAATTAAACTGTGGAGCGTGCAGATAGAGCATGTGTTTTCTTTAGTGGCTGGGGTGAATGATCCTATGTGAAACTCTATCCCTGGGCATGTGGTCAGAAAGCAGGCATGAACTTCCCTGGGACTAGCATCTTGGCTTGAGCAGTAGGACTATAAACCGCTCACCTGGGCTCTGCTTTTAATATGTTATTTGAGCCTAGGAAAATCACTTTCTCTTGCCTCTGTTTTTCTCTATGAAGTGTGTGTGATTCTTACATACATTACAGAAGTTTTTATGTTCAGTTCACATTTTTTTAACTATTTGGCATCCTTAAATGAAGATTTATTTAGAAACATAAAAATTAGCAAATCTGCAAGATAGATGTATGTACAGTTGAACAGATGTCTATCTTGGTACCTTTATGTTGCTCTAATACTACCTTCATAGAGACAAAAATTGAACAGCTGTTTAGTTTTCAAATAAATATACTGAAATTGAGGGTTCATGTGACTGATAGTCATCCTAAGAAGAAGGCCAGTTTCATGCCATTGCTGTGGTATTTAGTACAATCAGTCTTAAGAAGTCCATTGTAATCTGTTTGTCATTCCTGTCTTAGCTGAAGTTTTGAGCTTGACTGTAGTGAGTAATTAAATAGTCTTACCTCCTTCTCAGAGAAGATCACGGCTTTTAAAACTCTGATTTATGCATTTTATTGCTTGTCAGATTTTTCTCATGCATGGCTTGTATGATTGAGATGCTTCAAACTGAGTTATAGCTGGAAAACTCTAGTTTTCATAGTAAACTGTTGGTAACAATATGGAAGCTGTTCTGTTCACATACAAACACACTTCTTACAGCTAGTTTTCATCCTTGATATGAGAAGGAAAGTTTTATAATGATGAGAGGATGTAGAACTTATATATTACTGCTGGTTTCTTACCATCAGTTAGTTAATACAAATTAAAATACCTGAATATTTTTACCAATTATCTTTGGATAGTAGGCTGACAAAAAGTCCTACCAGTACAGGCTCCATGCAAATTATGTCTTTTTCTGTAAGTCACTTAGCAAGCTGTTTCAGAAACAACTTTCAAGACAAAAATTGCCCATTCAGAGGAGACTGGGACACAAAGATTCTATCTGGAACAAATACACTATTTAACTTTCCTTGACTGTGTGTCTCTGTTTTCCAAAGCAGAGTGAGAAACATTCTGTAACTGTAAAGGTCAGAAATCTAATCTGGTTGGAAACATATCTCTCTCTGCACAGACTGTATATCCTAAGGGTGATTCACCATTTTTGTATCAATGAGACCAATTTTCTGAGAGAGTCTGATGCTATTGTAAGTTCCTACTTTGTTCTCACTTTGACTGACATACTCTTTACCTCACTGGTGATTTAATGCATCCCAAAGCATCCTCCCCAGAAGGAGTACTGTGAATTTTCTTTCTCTTTTTCCTTTTGGGAATGAAGGCTTCTTGTTCAAAAATCATGTGAACTTAGAGGTGGCAGTGGCATATTTAAATTTATACTAACAACACTTACTATCCTCAAGGCAAATTGTTTCCAACATAGAAGGGAACACTACAGGTAAGCAACAGAGTTATTAAAAAAAAAATTATTATCATCTTAGCTTCTTATATATAAACAGCTGTATGTTTAGCTGTTAAACTTTGTAAGCATGGAACTAATGTGTATAGGGAGGATGAAAGAAATTGATAGATAATAGCTATCAGTGAGATGTAAGAAATAAAATAGTAGCATAGAAAAAACCTATGACTAAATGGTTCAGTTCACTAACTTATTAGTTTAATAGTAGTGGTGATCTTTCATCATAGAGATTTATTTCATTCTAATCTGGTTAGTAGGAAACTAAATTGTAGATTTTACTGATACATTTGGGTTTTTCTCATTTTCAAAAAATGCAAAAAAGTACACAGAAACCATTTTTATTCCTTAATTTACTATACAGTTGACTAACTCCAGTAATTAAGGTAACTGAGCTACAGTATTTTTAAAGCCACTCCACTTTTCAAATTTAATCTAAGTGGCTATTTCAAATAAAATCTTAAGTATGTGATTTTGTTACACAGGGTAACTACAAGTATTTCCTCCTTGTTTGATTTTGAGAAAGAACTCTTCTCCTACCTATCCCTAACTAATAATTGCTTCTAAACTCTTCTCAAACGCAACCACCAAGAAGAATGTTTCCTTTCTAAAGCTTCACTAGCAAAAACCTTGTAACTCATAGTGTATGTAAGAGTAGATCACTAGTTTCTCAAACAGATGGATGTGAAAA
The DNA here is from genome assembly GCA_033124195.1 of Coracias cyanogaster. Taxonomy (NCBI): domain Eukaryota; kingdom Metazoa; phylum Chordata; class Aves; order Coraciiformes; family Coraciidae; genus Coracias; species Coracias cyanogaster. The sequence goes on from JAVSBS010005424.1 coordinate 39,912, forward strand.
ACTTAATAACTAAAAGTTCTGTAAGTGAATAAGTGATCATTAACATGTTATGAAATGATTGCACTTTGCTAGAAAAATGTATCAGCATTTTGAGATGTAATCTAGATACTACAAAAATTTAGGAATAATTGACAGAGTGCAAATAAAAAATTACCTTGGTTAACCAATTCATGTTCCATTTCAACATACTTATTTGTTTGTAATACAGCTGGAAAATATTAGTTTATGTATTTATGCAATTTATAGCTTTTCATGAATTGCAGCATTCACTAACAAAACATTCACTTACAAAAATCAATAAATTAAAAGCATTATAGAAAAAAATGTAAGTAATAAAAAATTTTTGTATTGCCAGAAATAAATGAGGACTGAAATATAATAAACACATTTAATATAATTATTGAGGAAAATATGCAGCTCTTCAGGTGAGTCAGCTGATGTGGTATTAACAATGTGGCTGAGAATTTTGAAGCTGTACACTTCCACAAAGAGTGGAAATAGAATCTGCATCTCTTGAGTTCTCTCTCTTGATCCAGTGAAAGGAAATAGCTCTTATCCTACAATTTAAGAAGTAGATTCATTCTGTTGAGTAAACGTACTGGTTCTACTAATATCCAGGAGTACCTGACATTAGTTGAGGCTGTTTCATGCAGTAAGACACATTTCATGAACCATGGGATTTACGTTACACTATCTCCAATTATCCTTGATTTTCATTTATCTATTTACACATTTATAAAAACTAGTATGAACAGTTACTATTAGGCCATTAAGGCAAAAATTTTCCATTTCCAGCTTGATATTTAAACCCCAGATTTAGGGATTTAATGATTCAGTATAAAAGATTTTGATACCTATTAAAAGCTCTGGTATCTGTGACAAGAAATCTTGCAGGACCTTATTAGCAGTTTTTAAAATGCTTTCCTGAATCTAGATGTCTGATATGAAAATAATTAGGAACCAGGTGGGAAGTCAATTTTCACTTCATATGTCTTCAGACTAGAGAGAAAAACAATTAATTGGATCCCAATAGAATACAATGGGGAAAGTGAAATTCTGAGTGATGGGGGTAATCTAGACTTTGTGCAATACTAAAGAATGTCTTGCAATTTGTCTGTGTTCCTGTTGCTAGATGAGCATAACAGGAAATTGTTTATAAGCAAAGAATACTGGAGGACTAAGTACTCAACCAATCTTAAGTGTCCAGTCTTAAATTTTTGGAAGAAAAATCTTCTGTGAAGGAGAATGCAAAATGTCCTGCGTCCAAATCATCATCTCTGGGAAGCCATGGGATGAAGACCAGATGCAGGAAGTGGACAGCATCCTGCTGCAGTGAATAGACAGCCACAGAAGGAATCTTCACAGGCAACAAAGGAAGGAAAAGGTGATTCCCTCCTAATTATTTAGACACCTTCCAGATATCGTCCTTCACGGGCACTTCCACTGGAGTAGTGGTGGGGTGGGGGGAGGGGTTGGGAAGGAATTGCAGCAGCTGAAGAGCTACTAAACCAGTGGAGCCACCAACATTAGCCATGATGATTCAACTTGGAAGGTGAAGTGCTGAGGCATGGGCCCCAAATTAAAGTTGACCTATGGATAAATTGCATCCTAAGAGTGTTTTGTTTCACCCACTGGCTTCAGGTTCCAGAGTCAGAACTAGGCCCATCTGTGTCTTTGGGGCCATGCCCTCTCCCAGGGGGTCACAGTTGGGATGGTGGGTGAGGCCACGGCTGTATCAACCAGGAGCTGGTTAGTTTGTGGATGGATTTTGTTGGCGCTAGTCACACCTTGCTGAGCTCTCTGTGGTGTCCTTCCACGGGAAGGACCACTGAGGGAGCCATCTCTGTCTGTTGTGTCCAGCAGGAGATGCTTGCACCACAATGGGCAGCAGAGGAGCTGGGCACATAGGAAACTATGGCAGGATTGTTTAAAAGACTTCTGAGGGGATGTTGCCGAGTTCAGCACTGGCCTGTATGATCAGGCAGCCGATGGCAGCATAAAATGATGATGACTGAACCAGCACCACAGAAGGGAATGGAATGACATTCCATCACATTTAGTAGGTAGCTGGGATGGTCTATTAACACAGTTAACATCCTTTTTCACGAGAGAAGATCTAGCATATCTCATACACCATTCGCCTATATGAATAAAATGATGTGTTGTCTTTTATGTAATGAGGGCCCTCTTTTCCCATTCCCCAGAGAATAAATTTGCAGCTAAGCACAAACAGCATTGTAAAACAGGGTTATCATGCCCTAAAATGACAAGAAATGTGTAATAAACATGCAAAGGAGAATTTGTCAAGTGAATCAAATTCTTAGAAGCAGAGATGATCAGAAAATCTCATGTTTAAGAAACTTTAAGCAGCCGAAGCTGATGGGATTAACACACTGATTTAATACAAGAGTGAAAAGATGGAATATAAGCAAGGCACTTTTCAGATTCTGGGAACAGAATAGTAACCATCCAGAGGTTGAGAAACTATTATTGTGAAGAAATTATTTTTTAAAATCACCAAAATAGACAACCCGTCCTAAAAAATATCATTTGTCCACTGCCAGTCTGCGAAGTATTTAAATGGACTATTTTCCATGAATAGAACTTATAGTTGTCAGAGTAGAAATATAAAGAGTGGCAGATGCAGGAATTTTAGATCTCTTGTGTAGTCCTGCAGTTCCCAATAATGCATTGTTTGTCTTAGCAACTGCACTACTTTCTGTACTGTGGTAGTTAATAAGTCACAGTATGGATGGTGAATGTTTTTAGCACTTCCTCTCGATAGTTCTGTGACCCAGCCTTTCCCACAAGATATAGATATAGATCTTTTCCTGACCAAAGGAAGACAGCAAGTGAAGTCCATGCATCAACAACCATTTTGGGTTTCATTTCTGTGTAACAGCTTCATTTTGAGTTTTCATCTTCTATTGATCTGTTTCTTTCATTGGTAGATGAAATTTTTGTTGGCTTTGTGTCAGTGAGAAAAATTTTAGTTGTCTTTCTTCTTATTTTGCATTTTATTGCAGCACTTCAAATGAAATATAAAGGTCACACAGTAATTCTGCAGAGAAATTCTATATGAATCAATCATAAAGTTCATTATTTATGACAGGAATCCCCACACCACAAAAAAATAAATTCAAGTAGACGACCCCCTGAGAAACATTGATGTTAAAGGAAAACACTTTTGCAATAGGAGCCACCAAAATGTCTGACATGCCCACTGTCGGTGTAATCCTTGCAAACTGTATCAAACCACAAAGCATTAAAAACTCTGTTTAGATTCCTCTGTAAAAGTCTTTGACAAAGTTTCTTTTCAATATGATGAAAACCGTGACTGAATTAAACAGATATTTCTTTTATGTATGTAGACACTAATGGGTAGCATTAGTGGTCTTTATTTTCTTAAGAAAAAGATAACTGAATATTTATTGGCTGTGGAAATGAATGTGTAATAAAACAAACAACCACAGAGTTAGTTAAAGAGCAGTGACTGAAGGGAATCCATTACTGACCAAAATTAATTTTCTCTAATAAGAAAATTTTTTTTTCTTCTGAGTCCTTTTCCTGGAAGAGGATGACCACATAGAAGAAAGACCTATATATGAAGAATTTGAGAAATACATAGTGAAGCTGGATGGACAAAAATAGCTCAGTTTCTACCACTAGAAATATATTAAAATCACAGTTTTATTAATTTCATCATTATTCTTAATTTAAAAATCTGTTCTGATTCCAAGAGAATCTATGAATAATTGATAATATAAAATTTGTCCATACATTTCCTTCCAATGTTATGCATTCATGTGATTATATTTACCCATGTTAAAATGACTGAAACCTAACCATTAGGGAAGTAGGATGTTAAAGAGCATAAGCACTGAAAAAGTGTTTATAATGCATGAAATAATTTACAATATATGTTTTCATAATTTATGAAATAAATATAAAGAAACCAAAAAATTTGGGTTTTGAGGGGGCAACCTTGGTTTTTGGTTAGAGCAGTATACTGGGAATCAGATTATTTCAATTGACGTTCCCCTTCTTTGTTCCCTAATGTCACCAACTACCATGTAACCCAGGTAAGCTAGCCTGCTGGTGACTCAGTTCACTTTGCAACATGAGCACAATACCATCTTTCCTCAAACTGTCTTGTTTGTTTAATTGAAAAGGTTTTTATTTTACTGGTTTCCTTTTGTTGTATGGTTTTACAATGCTTTAACTGTTACTCTAGTCTAGGTGAGAACTTTTAGATGCTATTGGATTACAGAAAACAGGCTCTTTTTCCTAAAATGTATTCCACCATTCTTTAGTAATGCCTATGTAGGTAATTTTAGATTTTGAAAAACTTTCTCCCTAGAAGAGAAACCGTGGAAGCGCCTCTAAAGGAAAAGTGAATGATATCATGAACAAGACTTGCTAATAGAGATACTTGAGTTTAATTGCTGTTCCAGTGTTCAGCAATTCCTGATATTCTTTCTTCCTCAAACCACAAGACTTTCTGAGCCACAGTGAAGGTAACTTGAAGGCAGCAGAAACTTAATTCACTACATCCTAATCCTAGACGATTAACTTGTGTGTCAACATTATGGCAGATCCAGCATCAACTTTGCTCTGCTTTACAATCCCAAATAGCACAGGTTGAGTGTATTATAGTCATCAGCTAAACTGCATTCACAGCTATTTTGTTTTGCCAGAATAGCATTAAAGTAGTTGAAATATATTCTCCAGTATCTCTCTACCTCCTTCCTGTCAGTGCCTCATTTTTCTTCCACAACCACATCATCCCTCACAAAGACACTGTGTATTGCTTTTCATTATTGTTAGCATACACATTGCTATCTCTGTCCTTTTCCCCTAGCTCATCTGTTCTTATTTAACACTCTAACAGCTGTCCTGAGGAAGAGTAAAATATATTTTGAAGTCACGCTCCCAAAGACTGGAAAGGGCTAAAGGTCTTTAACGGCTGCAGATGTGCACTGGTGTGCAAGGAGTGAGTCAGTGTTGGCCTGGTCACATCAAGGAGATAGGTCAAGGAAATAACTATTCTGGAACTTGAAGGTGCCAAATTACTATAGGAACCAGGTAACAGAATGATATAATGTGGGAGCGAAATAGTCTATTTCTTTCTATATGCATACTGTCATCTGTACAAATTGTATGCATTCATACTTGTCAATATATCCAAGTGTTAGACTATCTGTGTGAAAAAAAAAGAACTATTCAGTATAGTTGGGTGCAATGAAGAATTACTGAAAATAAATAGTTTTACTTATATGTACATACTGGTCTTCTAGACATTTGCAAGTCAATTTATCTTTGGAGGAATTACATGAAGTTTTAATTCCAATAAATGTGCAATGGCACTGAAATAAACTAACATCTTCCAAAGAATTCTACGTCTCTTGCTATTTCCCCTGAGGAAAAAAAGAACAGGAGATACTCAGGCATCTTATCTGCCAGGAGTCGAATCACATTGAGAAGAATGCAAGGTAGGAGACATTTTACAGCTGGATAGTCCATTACAGTTTCCCTCTTGGAAAACTTCATCTGTGAGTCTCTGGTGTTAATCCTTCAAAACACAGAGAACAAGACATTAATGAAAGAAGAATTAAGAAAAACATTAATTAAAATTGCCCAAAACAATAGAACAAAGTCTTGAAATATTTTGAGTTTCAAGTCCAGAGTCTTTTAATACATGTGCGACACTAGTATTTCACTTTGTTCGTTAGGGAGAAAAGTTAAGGGAATTGCATATAACACTACTTTTCCTATAGGCTCTGTGTCCTATTTAAAGGATTTATTTGTAAATGGATACATCTTCCAGTCGATACCATTTTTAAAGAAAAGAGTGTTTTATTAAATCTCCAAAAACCTCACAAAAGAGGAACAGAGAGCCAACAATGCTTTATCTTATTACCTGATTAGATACCTACATATACATCATATAGAATATATTCTGGCTGCTCACCAACTAGAAAGGTGCATGCTGCAACAACCTCCTCTGTCTTGCTTGTGGTTTTGGTTTACCTCAACATCTACTTTGGTAGGAAACTCTTCACAGGCATTGATTTTGGACAGAGGTGTGCATGTATGTGTATGTAGGTGTTTGTTCAAGAGAGGCTATGCAGCCAGGATGACCAAGGCCTGTTGGGGGGTATTATAAACTCCTGCATCTTCCCAAGAATAAGCTTGCTGATTTAAAATATTTTTTTCTTGCTTCTTGGAAGGCTGCTTTCATAGGTTTCTCTTTTTGCTGTTCTGTATTGGAAAATTATGAAGAACCTTTCTAAAGACTGAATAACTTTCCATTTCCAGAATGGGAAATAATTTTTTTTTCAAATTCTTCTAAGTATTGTTATTTATTTCAAATAACATTTTGCCCTGTGGAGTAACAAATGATTTCTCATAGCTTGGGAAACTGCAGTGTATTGGCAGGTGACTGTGTGAATGGACGAGAATAAAATATCATTTTAATAGACAATATTGAAAGCTAACATTAAAGATATAGTTAGTGATAGTACCATGACTTGAAACACTAATATGCAATTGCTATATCAAAATATGATATGACTTTAGAATCAGATTTTGTCAGAAAAAAAAAAGGTAGTTACATCAGACCTGATCTGGCACTAAAGACCAAACAAAAAACACCCCAAAGCTAAGAACTCGGTATCTTCGATTGCACTGTTGCCTCTTGTGCTAGAATCTGTGTTGATTAGTGAGCACTAACAGGTCATTGCTTGTGAACTCCTGCCCAGGATGGGAATATTGTACCGAACAAAAAGGCCTTTGTAAGCTAGAGGCTGGCATAGATGGCAGCTCTTTCAAAACCGCATAGATGATAAGCACACCATTTTCATTCGTTAACAAAGGGAACAACACAAAATATTTTGCATTGCCAATAGTAAGGAAACAGATGAAATAAAGTTTCCTATAGATGACCAAGACATGCAAAAAGTTTTCCCTTTAGTTACAAGAATAGTCTTAAAAGCGTGAGGACTCTCTTACATCTGAACCTAATTTTGGTTGTATTACATAAGATATTAAACTAGTTTTATGTGCCAAAGCAAGATTTTTCTAATTTACTACCTCTAGCAGTCAAACGACATGTTTTCCTTCTTAAAACTCTCTTTGGAAGGACTTTGTCATTTCCAAATGTTATAAAGGGCAATTAGATTATGCTGTTGCTCTGGTGATCTCGTGTAATGAAAGTTTTATGTCCCCCTGGCCAATTGACCTGGTTCAGCTAATGTTCAGAGCAGACTGGCTGAATCCATGTTGTATAGCACTAGTGGGACAATTATGGATGAGGAATACATCTTAGACACCTTTGAACTTACTCTCCTATAAACCTTTCTACCATGTCTAACGTATAAAACATTTCTCTAGTTTGTGCACACATCATGCATTAAAATTGAGCTGAGCCCTAGGTACCACCAGTAACTGCTACCACTTATGTGATATTTATGACAACATACCACCATTTCCTGCCCCTTCCTCTTCTGTGACGTCTACTCCAGCTGCTTACATTAACAATGCTCCTGATGGAAGAGAAATTCTCACTGTTTCAAGTCAAGGAACCTAACTTTTCAGGATGATGCTAGACAAATTGCTGTAAGATGGGTATAACCTAAAGGAAGTTGTACTGTTAGACCTACCACATATAGAGGAGACAATATATATGTGATGACATACTTATTGTATGTTAGTAATGAAGCAGCCTGGGTCATCTCCAACAGACATCATCATTTCTGTTGCTTGGAAGCTGCTGATCAGGGAGACTATACCCACTGGTGGGACTGAGCAGTAGTTTGCACCTGAGATGACAGTTTCATTTAGAAGATACAAAATATATACATATGGAGGTCCTCCTAAAGGTACCTTACTCTTGGTACAGAGCACGAGCTATTTTATTGGAGCTTAAATATCAATAAAGAGAACATTGCCATCAGAAGTGTTTCAATATTAGGGCTCTTTTTAAAAAAGAAAAATAGAACTTTCTTAATTCCTCCTTTCATCTCACAGATGGTATCCACTTCCAGCTCCCATACTAGCTGTAGCACTAAACAAGAGACTGAAAAGGACAACTACTGTGCCTGGCTATGTGTCCCGAACAGATAGAATATATTTTAAAATGCTTTCTGAAAAAAATAAAAGTGCATATTATGTTACTTCTATACCATTTATCATCATTTTGCACGTGAAGTGATGTATTCTGCTAAGGAGATGTGCTGCTGCATCAGGATGGGCATCAATCTATATATCATGTAATGCTGGTGGAATTGCTGCACACCAGAGGAGCACAGCGTTGCAACCCTCAGCACCTGGCACAGTAGGGTCATTTGGTTAAGCTCAGAAACTCAGGAGAAACTCCTTGAGCTGTGAGACAACACATGGGCTAAAGATATGTGAAATAAGAAAAGTTTAAAATAATAGAAGGAAGTCAGAAAAGACTCACAGGACATCATTAGTGGAGGCTTATTAATCCTAGCTGTCTTTTTATGTGAATTTGCCAACAAATGATTGCTTTCTGCTCCTTAGATAGCGTTTAGTGTTCTCTCAGAATCTCTTCACACATGGGAAGATTTGGCCAAGAAAAACTGATCTCCCCTCAACCCCTCCTAGGGGGTTACAGTGCTATGCCCTGTGGTCCTCTCTGATCTGCTTGACTTGTACTCACTGGATGCACACCACACTTTGTGCATGCTTGTAGATTGCAGAGATAGCTTAGCAACCTGTTTTTATATACACATACAACATTCTGTTAAGAAATATTTTTCAGAAGATTTTTAATTTTTTTTTGCATATTTCTTATTTATTATATCATTTAGTTCTGTTCTTTTCAAATTACAAGAAATATAACTCTTAATGTGATCTGTACACCTGATCTAGAAAACATGGACCACCTATTAGTTCTGTATAGGCCAGAAACTGACTTTCTGTGGCTGTCATAGTCTGTTAAAATTGGCTTATGCTGCCACTGGTTTCTTTCTGATATCCAACCTAAACCTCCCCTGGTGCAACTTGAGGCCATTTACTTTTGTCCTGTCGGTACTTACTTGGGAGAAGAGACCAACACCCACCTCTCTGCAACTTCCTTTCAGGTAGCTGTACAGAGCAAGAAGGTCTCCTCTTTGCCTTCTCTTCTCCAGGCTGAACGATCCCAGTTCCCTCAGGTGATCCTCATAAGACACATTTTCCAGACCCCTCACCAGCTTCGTTGCCCTTCTCTGCACCAGCTCCAGCACTTCAATGTCCTTCTTATACTGCAGCATCCAAAACTGGACACAGTACTCAAAGTACAGTCTCACCAGCACTGAGTACAGGGGCAGGATCACATCCTTACTCCTGCCGGTCACACCATTTCTGATACAGGCCAGGATGCCATTGGCCTTCTTGCCCACCTGGGCACACTGCTGGCTTGTGTTCAGATGGTTGTCCATCAGCACCCCCAGGCCCTTTTCTGCCAGTGTTGGGGGTTAGATTTTCTTCCCTTTTGTTCCTTTTTATGTATAGAATTTTTTCCCATAAGTTGCTTTTTTTTTTTTGATGCCACCATCTCCTTGTAAGAGGTCATCTTGAGAGACCGAGATATTCTCTGAGATTTGGGCTGGTAAAAGGAGGGGAGGGGCCACCTTTCGCTCCCTTCAGCTCAGGGTCTGGCTGAGAGGAGGTCGTTGCTTTTCTCCTGGCTGTTAGCGGCTTTCTCTCTCCCTCCCCCCCCCCCATCCTTCACTCAGAGCTGCTTTTCTCCTGTCGTGAGGTGAGCCATCAGTAGCCTTCGGATTTGGGACTTTAT
>JAVSBS010005424.1:49813-115858 GCA_033124195.1 Coracias cyanogaster
ACTTCGAGTTTAGTTTCCTCCTCAGTTGTAGAATTTCCTTCATTAGCAGACATCTTCTGTTTGCTCCCAATTCAAAAAGAGAGAGAGGGAAGAACCAGGGAACTGTAGGCCAGTCAGTCTCACCTCTGTGCCTGGTGAGATCATGGAGCACATCCTCCTGGAGGCACTGTTGAGGCAGAAGAATAACAAAGAGGTGATTGGGTACAATCAACACGGCTTCACCAAGAGCAAATTGTGCCTGACAAACCTGATGGCCTTCTATGAGAAGGTCACAACATCAATAGACAAGGGAATAGCAACTGACATCATTTTTCTGGACCTGAGCAAAGCCTTTGACACTGTCCTGCACAACATCCTGGTCTCCAAGTGGTAAAATATGGGTTTGATGGATGGACAGCTCAGTGGATAAAAACTGGCTTGATGTCTGCACCCAAAGAGTAGTTGTCAATGGGTCCATGTCCAAATGGAGTCCAGCAACAAGTGGACCCAGATTCACGAACAGCCTGTCTGCTGTAGGTCCAATTGCATTCAAGAGAAGCAGTTGGATGCATGAATAGTACAGTTTATTTCATTTGCAAAACACAGATTTTTTTGGATTGCCAGTGATAAATTCACTAAGCTGCAGAACAGCTATATAGCTTAACAGGTACAGTTGCAATTACAACACTCCTGGGGTGAAGTGCTTGGGGCTGAGTTGTGAGCCTCAAGTTGGAGTTGACCTGTGAATGAGTCACAGCCTAGCAGAATGTTTTGTTTTTCCTATTGGCACAGCCCACCTGTGTCTCTGTGGCTCCACTCTCACCCAGGCAGTCATGGCTGGGGTAGTGGGCAAGGCCAGGATTATATTAACTAGGAGTTCATCAGTTGGAAGAGCTTCTTGTTGAGTGTGGCTTCCTGTTTGGGCTGGTTGCATCTTGCTGAGTTCTGTTGGTGGTATCTCTCCAGGTGAAGGGCCACTGAGGGAGCCATCTCTGTCTGTTGTGTTCAACAGGCAATACCAGCACCATAGTAGGCAGTGGAGGAGCTGAGCCCACAGGAATTTATGGCAGGATTGTCTGAAAGAAGACTTTTGAGGGGACATTGCTGAGCTCAGTTTTGGCCTGTGTGATCAGGCAACTGATGGCAGTATCAAGCAACTGATGGCCATATAAAATGATCATGTCTGAACTGGCACAACACAGGGAAAAGCAAAACATTCAGTGTAACTGAGGTTCAATTCTTACCAAAAGGTGTCTCTCCTGGGGTATGCAAGGAGAACAAACCCATGAATCTGTCTCTACCACCGGCTGGCGAATTCTCTTGTCCACACCTGTCGCAATCCGCCACCTCAGGTCCAAAACAGACCTAACATTTATACTTGTTCTTATCTACTATTGCACAAAATGTGGGGATGGGACTGTAGTCAAGCCTTTGCTAGTTGGCCTTTCAGTTGCACAAAACATTGACGACTTCCGGAGAATGGAAGAATGGAGCCATACCTGGTCCACTTCACATTCCTCCTTGAGGCCATGCCAAAACACAGACCACCGGATCTCCATCCAGCCTTGGTGTCTGCTCTGGCCACCAGATATGTATCAGCAGTGATGTGATTTGCCATTTTCTACTGTTTTTGTGCATCCTGCTTCCAGCACACACTAGCTGAAATATTTCACCCTGAATCCTTATTCAGAGGATGCCAGAGTATTTGTCCAGGAGATGAGAGGACTACTTTGAAGCCCATCAAACAAAGTATTTGGTACTGATAATCTGAGGAAAGTACAGAGTTGCAGTGATATGAACATAAAAACGGGATAGATTAATAGAATCATTAAAGTTGGAAAAGACCTTAAAAATAAGACTCTAAAATAATCAAATCCAACAAAGTAATGGTGCCTCTTTTTCACATTTGAATATCAATATGTTCTGGTGTGATTACAGCTCCCATTTAGCCACATAAAGAGGACAAAATTTAAGATACATAATTTTGCATTAACTACTCTCTCTGTCACCTTGAGTGACCCAAATCAAGTAGAAAACTTCACTTCACAGAGCATGACCTTTGAAGACACTGCAATTTTCAAAAAGTTGGGCTTAAATAGGTAAGTGACGCATCAGTAAGATTTGTAACAAAAATCTAGTCTTAACATTAATCATTTGTTTCACTGCATTAAATTTTCTGAAGGAATCAGTAATCTCCTGGATTAGTAGCTTGATTTCAGAGTTCCAGGTCAGTCATAAATCTTTGGCAAGAAAAAAGAAACAAATAAAAATCCAACACTAAATGCCTTTGGAGAAGAAGGAAGATAAGACAATATATTAAAAAAAAAATCACATCTGCAATGTGGAAGTATATTTTTGTATGAAGAGATGGTCTAATCACATTAAATGATACCCAATGATCCCAAGATCAAGATTCACTTAAAAGAACTGTCAAGAGGCTACTTCAAGGGACTCTAGTGGGAATTCATAAGAGGGCAAGGAAAGGGGAGAGGAGCAAAAAAATAATTTTGCATTCAGTCCTGTCTCAGAGGAATTGATCCAGACTTGCACAGAATAAGCAATATGGTGATTAACATAAAGAATGGCTCCTCTATCAAGACCATTCACTTTTAAATAAGTATTAGGAACTACCTCTTCCTTCAGAGGATAAACTTTCAATATCCTCTTTTCCAAATTTAGGGTACTTATGCTTGATGATTATTTCAGACCACCTCAGCTGCAAAAGGCTTTTTAATCCACTACATTTTGAACACACTTACACACACATTACATGATTACTGAAGAAGCTATTATTTACCCCCCAACTCTTTCCTCAATGGAACACAAACCCTGTAGTTAATGTTGCAGAGGTCACTGAAGGGACTGTAAGAGGATATTATTGCACTGTCAGTTTATGCTGGTTTCACTTTTCCTAGTCAGAGAAGTCACCAAAGGTGAAAAGTCTGGTTTTTCTTCCCAGCCAGTTTATTAACATAAACAACTGTCCAACAAATCCTCCCCAGCCTTCTTCTCAAGGCTGAACAATCCTTCAAGCATTTTATATTAGTTTGGTTTAATGTTTTAGTTTCTATTCATCACCCAACTCCAGTTTAAAAGTCTACTAGTAAAGAGTTTCTCTCTCCTGACTTCCATCCTCTTCCATCTACAGAACTCTCACTTCTATCCTTTTATTTTCCTCTAGTCTTCCAAGCAAAATGGGTCTCTCCAAATAGCCAAAAATCCAGAACACAAATACTTGTCACTTTCTGAAGCAAGTATCAGTGTATAGAGTGTAATGCATTCAGACTACTATACTGTGATTTGTCTGATTTAACCAAAACCTGGTGGTTTAACCCCAGTAGGCAGCTAAGCCCCACAGAGCCATTTACTCACTCCCCTCTAGTGGGATGGGGGAGAGAATCAAAGCATAAAAGTGAGAAAACTTGTAGGTTGAGGTAAAGACAGTTTTATAAGAAAAGCTGCATGCACAAGCACAACAAAATAAGGGATTCATCCACCACTCACCATCAGCAGGCAGGTGTTCAGCCATGTCCAGGAAAGCAGAGCTCCAACATGGATAGCAGTTACTCAGAAAGACAAACATCATGACTCCAGATGTTCTTCCTTTGTTATTCTTTCTTCCCCTGCTTTTATTGCTGAGCACTGTGTCCTACAGTGTGGGACATCCCTTTGGTCTGTTGGTGTCAGCTATCCCAGCTATGTTTCCTTCCAAATTCTTGGGTACCTCCAGCCTACTTGCTGGTGGAGTGGTGTGAGAAGCAGATAAGGCCGTCCTTCTGTGTAAGCACTGCTCAGTAATAACAAAGACATCCCTGTGTTATTAACACTGTTTTCAGCACAAATTCAAAACAGCCTCACATTATCTATGAATAAAATTAACGCTATCCCAGCCAAAACCAGTAAAACCTCCATCCTTTCAACTGATAATTAAACACTGGGGAGACAGAGAAAGGCCAGCCTTTCCTGGCACAGGAATTTCCTGGAATGTAAGTATGGCTTAGGTTTACAAATAAGAATCTATTGAGACCTAAGTTCACTGTGTGTTAAATGGGTATATATTAATATATGTTGTTAGTTGGCATTTGCAGAGTGTTTGAATAACCTGTGGGAATTTAAATAAAGCATAGTGATAAATTGAAGTAATGAGAGATACAGAGTACATGAAGGGAATAAATATTTCATGTATCACAGTTATTTTTCTCCCTATGCAACAGCCAATTACTTATCTTTCTTTGCATTTCTGTGATAGTGACCAAAACCTAAAATTGATACATTTACAAATGTTTTCAATTTTCATTGTCATGATTGAAGGCATGCTGAGATTTGTGAGGAGCTCAGCTAGTCAATTTTAAGCTATAGATTTGAAGGTATTATATATGATAAATGTATTCTCTCTTGGCTGGCACATACTCAGTTTATGGTGTAATCTCAGGGACAAAGCAACTTAAAATACCTGATGGACCACATAAGATGAGAACTAATTGCAGTGGAAAGCTGGACATTAAGGGTTTCCAGAAGTGCATAACTTGATAGCAAATTTTTATTCTGATAGTAACCATCTTGCCCTTTCTTATAAGTTTTATGTTATCTTCAATTTTACTCAAGTGTGACCTATATTTGTGATACAAGAAGCCACATGACAGCATCTTTAGAGAGCCAAGGTCCACAGGACACAGTCTGTAAAACTTTAAGAACGAAGAGGGCAGGGTTTTCTAGGACTAGATTGTAAGTAATGATAATTTGTAGAAGACTAACACTCCACTGTGAGAAACCACTGAAAGCAAAACTGATCCCAAGCCTGTAGGGCATCAGCCCTGAAATCCCTTCCTATCAGAGATATTGTCATCTTGTCATCTGTCTGTCAGACATCTGTCTGAGGGATATTTCACCAGTCCTCATGGTAATACAGGTCTACATCCACTTGCACAGAATAACCCCAGAATGAGAACTTGACTTGGACTGGGACTGTCATATATTTTATTAGCTCCCTCCTCCTAAAGCAAGAAAAGATGCTGAAAAAATATCTGCAGCATTCTGACCTCATCCAGATAGTCTTAAATTAGCATGAATTCAAGAGAACTACAGTAATTGGAATGAATCTGTCACATAACATTATTTTAATCTGAAATATTACTCAGTCCATATTGTAGCCTCTCCTAGGCTGAGATCTATATAATCTAAACTAGATACTGAAGTTAAAGTAAATTGTTGGCGCTTTACTTCTAATCAATACAGAGAGACAGCTCCAAAGGATTGTTCATCAAACCTGTTCCAGATGAGATGAATTGTCTTCTGGAGCAGTTTGTTTTCACTTGCCTATCAAGAAGTCTCTTCCTAGTCTAAATTTTACCTGCAAAAGTTACAGTACCTAAATCTCCTTTTCTCAGGTACATATTACAAAGATTGCAGAATCGCAGAATCATTTAGTTTGGAAAAGACCTCTAGGATCATCTAGTCCAACCTTTGTCAAATGTCTCCCTGACCCATAGACCATGTCTCAAAGCGCCCCATCTACCAGTTTTTTTAATACCTACAGGGATCATGACTCCACCACCTCCCTGGGAAGCCTGTTCCAATGCCTAACCACTCTATCAGTAAAGAACTTCTTCCTGATATCCAATCTAAACCTGCTCTGGTGCAGCTTGAGGCCATTACGTCTCATCCTGTCATTACTTACATGGGAGAAGAGACCAGTACCAGCCTTGCGACACCCTCCTTTTAGATAGTTGTAGAGAGCAATAAGGTCTCCCTCCTCTCAGCCTCCTCTTCTCCAAACTAAACAATCCCAGTTCCCTCAGGCACTCCTCATATGACATATTCTCCAGACCTCTCACCAGCTTTGTTGCCCTTCTCTGCACCCATTCCAGCACTTCAATGTCCTTCTTATACTGTGGCACCCAAAACTGGGCACAGTACTCAAGGTGAGGTCTCACTAGTGCTGAGTACAAGGGCACAATCACCTCCCTACTCCTGCTGGTCACACCATTTCTGATACAGACCAGGATGCCACTGGCCTTCTTGGTGACCTGGGCACACTGCTGGCTCATGTTCAGATGCCTGTCCACCAGAACCCCCAGGTCCTTTTCCACCAGGCAGCTTTCCAGCCACACTTCCCCTGTAGCCTGTAGCATTGCTGGGGGTTGTTGTGACCAGAGTGCAGGACCTGGCACTTGGCTTTGTGAAACCTCATACAATTGGCCTCAGCCCATCAATCCAGCCTGGCCAGATCCCTTTGCAGAGCCTTCCTACCCTCAAGCAGATTGACACTCCTGCTTAATTTCATGTCATCTGCACATTTACTGAGGGAGGACTCAATCCCCTCATCCAGGTCACCAATAAAAATATTAAACAAGATCTGTCCCAGAACTGAGCCCTGGGGGACCCCATTTGTGGCCGGCCACCAACTGGATTTAACTTTCTTCACCACAACACTCTGGGCTCGGCCATCCAGCCAGCTTTTAACCCAGCAAAGAGTCCACCTGTCTATACTATGAGCCGACAGCTTGTTCAACAAGATGCTGTGGGAGATACCGTCAAATGCCTTACTGAAGTCCCAGTAGACAACATCAACCACGTGCCCTCATCCACTAGGCAGGTCACCTGGTCACTGAAGGAGATCAGGTTGGTCAAACAGGACCTGCCCTTCGTGAACCCATGCCTGATCCCCCGGTTGTTCCGCACTTGTGTGAGCACGTCCAAGATGAACCTCTCCATAATCTTCCCCAGTACCGAGGTCAGGCTGACAGGCTTGTAGTTCTCCAGATGCTCTTTCCTGCCCTTCTTCTAGATAGGCATCACATTTCCCTGAAGACCTGCTAAAATGTGTACATTTGAAGTGTTGAAGCAGAAGAAAGCTGAGGGCCTACCTGTGCTTCAGTGGCACACAGTGACTTCTGTGTAAGCAGAAGCTGGGAGAGTAGGTGTTGTGGACACGTGATGGTCTCAGCAGCAAAGCACAGCAGCCACACATACACCCCCCGATATACGCACATACACACAACTGTGAGAACCACACCAGAGCTGCGTAAGTTGGCCAAAATGCCACAGCTCAACTACAAGCACCCAAGCAAGTGAAGTTAACACTCAGACTTGCTTGGATATGTACACTCACTGTTGTTGTGACATACCCTAAAATACTTCATTGCTACAAAAAATACTGCTACTAGAAAAAACACAGGAAAAAGAAAAACGTCTTTTTTTTCCCCTCACCAAAATATAGTTTTGTTGCTTAACTTTCTGGGGTAGAAAATGCAAAACCAACAAATAATTAAAAATTACTGTGGTATTTCTACTCTATTTTAGACAAAAATGTTAAATTAACATCTTAAAAATATGCCAGATTTTTCCACTCCTCTATGGAGTTTCCAAATCTTCTCTGTGGTGGAACAACACCTGTTCTGCTCTGGCAACAGGTCCCCAGTTACAGCAAAAGATAGTAGAGTTTTCCTATAGTGCATGTGGTTCTAAACAGTTACATATTCCCTTAAGACCCTAAAGTACAGCAGCAGGTGTTCTCATTCACCCAGACCTGCTCCATACTATATCCAAGACCTGTCCTTGGATTGATCTAACTGTTCAGCCCACAAACATTTTTCTGCACACAAACACAAAGGCTAACTCCAAAGATTTTTTTGTTCATGCTGCACTGAAAGTTACACTGAATTTAACAGGATTTAAACTAAGTAAATGCACATATTAATGCATTAAGGTCTGCATTTAAGAAGAAAAGGTGTTCATAAACAAGCTGAACTTCTTATGGGGATTTTAACTTCACATTTTTAAAATTTTAATTACAAAATAAAATTGTAACTTCTAAAAAGGAAATTGATACACTACATACTTTAAAAGAAAAAATGTAGAATCAGTGAGAAATTTTCAGGTCACTCTCTAGGTCACAGTGATTAAAAATGCAAATGCATTAAGAGGACTGTCTGACAGCAGTGTTAAATTTGCAGTGGTATCTTTTATTATTACTTAGCTAGCTGTTGCAAGTGCATTTTGACTAAGTTAATATGAGGTTTAGATGCTTAATCATATTTCCTTTTTTAGTGTAATCTAGCATACCAACTCACTTTATATTCTCATAAGATAAACAGCATATATTCCTCTCTTAGCAAATGTTACGCTGGTCAGAATTTACTGTCCTTACTTAGCCACTAGATAGAATTACAAAAATAATATTCACTACTCTGGAAAACAGTGCCCGGAATAAGAACACCTGCATGTTTGGTTCTCTCATTTTTAATAGCATTTTGAAAATAATAGCTGTCCATTTTTCAGGCTATTTGCACAGCTCCCGCCTGTAAAATTGTCAGTTGTTTCAAGGACAGATTATAGCCTGTCAAAAAGCCTGAAACTGAGCCCGTGACAGCCTGAAATCTATTCCAGGTTCTGAAAACATATTGCAATGCCTATACACCTTTCTTTGGCAGCTGGTTACTGGAAACTTAGCTGCAACACAGGTATGGAATTGCTACAGAGGTTGAATTAGAAAGTTATTTAGAGGAAGCATTAATTTCACAGAATGCCTGCCTGAGGAAGAAGACTCTTGTTTTATCCTTAGGACAGCATTGGTTTCATATACAGACAGCTGACTTCTATAATCAGATATAACACTGATATTCCTCTTGTCTCCTGTCCCTTTGTCACCTGCAGGTAGAAATCACGCCTCTTTGATAGTTAAATGGCTAAAAAGATTGAATAGGTTTCTGTAAGCCAACTGCATACTGAAACCAGCTGGGCCCTTAGAAAAGATAAAATCAGATCAATGCTGAAAACTGCAATAATGGGCACAAAGGATACAATTCAGTAAGGAATTAACTGTATACGTTACTTGACCCAGAGGTCCTCCAAAGTGATCCAATGAGCATAAAAGAACTTAAGAAATAAGTGCTTAGGATATTTCAAGGATACTTCCAGGATACTACAGCTTGAATGCAAACAACTTTTGCTCTTACTCTGCACTCTACCTCAGTTACAGAATCATAGAAATATAGAATGTATTGGGTTGGAAGGGACCTCCCAAGGTTATTCAGTCCAAACCCCCTACAATAAGCAGGGACATCTCTAGGCCAGGTTGCTCAGAGCCCCATCAAGCCTGATCTTGAATGTCTCCGGGGATGGGGCCTCCACCACCTCCCTGGGCAACCTGTTCCAGTGATCAACCACCATCACATTAAAGAACTTTTTCCTAATGTCTGACCTAAATCTACCCTTTTCTAGCTTAAAACAATTACTCCTCATCCTATCACTACAAACCCTTGTGAACAGATTCTCCCCTGCCCTCATATATGCCCCTTTCAGGTGCTGGAAGGTTGCTATAAGGTCCCCACAGAGCCTTCTCTTCTCCAGGCTGAACAAGCCCAACTCTCTGAGCCTGTCTTTACAGGAGAAGTGCTCCAGCCCTCTGATCATTTTCATGGTCCTCCTCCGGGCACGCTCCAACAGGTCCATGTCCTTCTTGTGTTGGGGGCTCCAGAGCTGGACGCAGTACTCCAGGTGAGGTCTCACCATCTCAACACTCAGGGCCTAATTAATCACAAACACATGCCTCGCACAGCCTTTACACTTGTGCAGTAAGTTAGCTCCCACACTGAGTTGCAAGGCCTTTGCGACTATCTTGTTGTTCAAATGTGAGTGACTACTGAAGGTCAAAACTTAATAGAACCTGAAAATAGCATCACTGTTCCACACTTCCCCAAATCTGCAGTCTATCCCAGTATGACTATATCCCTTTCCCTTCTCCCTCTACAAGCTTCTATTTATAGCGCAATCACCTGCTCCATTTGAGTGCAGTACAAGTCTTTGGCTTAGCATCTTGAAAATACTGTATTTTCACAATGAGATTTTCTTTTACACACCTTTTACAGACCAGTAAAGGCTGAGGGACCTGGGGCTGTTTAGCCTGGAGATGACTGAGAGAGGTTCTTATCAACACTTATCAATATTTGAAGGATGGGTGTCAAGAGGATGGGGCCAGACTCTTTGCAAACAGGACAAGGGGCAACAGGCACAAACTGGAACATAGGAAGCTTCACCTAAACATAGGGAAAGACTTCTTTACTTTGAGAGTGACAGAGCACTAGAATAGGCTTCCCAGAGAGGTTGCAGCATCTTGTTCTCTGGAGATATTCAAAATCAACCTGGACACATTCCTGTGCAATCTGATCTAGGTCAACCTCCTTTAGCAGGGGGGTTAGACTAGATGATCTCCAGAGGTCCCTTCCAACTTCTATCACTCTGTGATTCAGTGATTCTATCTCCTTTATCTGTCTGACCTCAGACAATCAGTCACAGTACCAGACTTTCAAACAAGTTAACAGGGTGGCCTCTAAAATTTCATGACCCCTCACTTCATTTGTAGCGGGTTCCAATATGTACAGGCCATCCTTCCCAAAGCTAACAGGTAGCACTGGTTTCTTCTGGTTTTCTGATCATAAGGCATGAGGTGAGCCTGTTACAGCAGGTTAAAGGGTGGAGAGGGTTGGATTTCTTTTTTTTTTTTGATAGGTTTATAGGGGAGATTGATCAAGTTAATTTCAACAGCTGGCAAAAAGCCCACTGCAGCCTTAGTCATGATGAATTCTCAGATTATTACAGGACCAGATGGGCTTTGTCCTGTAAGTAATTGTGTATTCTCTGGAGTGGACAGGGGGCCATTGAACCATCTGTTTTGTTGTTGCTCCAAAGAGTGTCTTATTGCTGTCTGTGTCTGCTGTTTCACTACTTGATTCCCCCAGGCCTACTTTACATCAGCTCGCTCAGACAAAAGATGTCCTCTTGTTTTAAGTAAGAAAGATAATTGTATTTGCCACCCCAACCTGCCATGCTATGCCTCTAGTTTTCCCATCTTCACAGTCTGCTTCTCTTCTTTGCTTCCTTTAGCCCCTGAAAATGTATTGGAATAGACAATAGATTTACAGACCTTTTAGCATTCTGGTGGTACTACTCAATGCTGCCAGGAGTCAAATTTATAAACAATAATTCCTTGCTCTTGCATGGCATTTTTCAATGGAAGAATACAAAGCTTTTCACACAGACATCAACATCACTAGCTCTATCCTACAAATGGTGAAATTTGGGTAGATGAGAACACTGTTAAGAACCATAACCTATAAATAGGAAGTTCAGAGATACTCAGAATAAGGTCAAGAGACAGAAGGGAAAAGGTATACACAAATCTATATAGTCATTCACTACAGCATATACATGAATGCAAGAAATACCAGAAATAAACAGGACCTAAAATTCCTCACATGTAGCCAAAACCAGGATTTAGTTGCTGTACAAGAGATTCCGTGGGATAATTCATAGAGATGAACTATAATTACTTTTTATTAATGTGAAAAGATATCTTGGTCAAGAAGAACGGACTGCAAAACAAGGGATAAGGTTGTTAACCATGTACTGTACATGGGATGAGACCTGCTGAGCTCTCTGGGTTATATTTAAAGGCCCCATGTCTTTGTAAGAGTCGAAGTCTTATCACTGAAGTCTTCTAACACTGAATCAATACCAAGGCATCTACTGTCACTTCTTTCAGCATCCTGTGAGCATTATACTTCTCAAGGTTTCCTCATAGCCTTTATGGATTTCCATAAAGTCATATAGATAATTGCAGGCAGGACCTATTCCAGAAAAGTAACTGTAACCATGACTTTTGTCAAAGAATTCCTTAGAAGTATAGCACCATTTGCAAAGGATCACATAACAAATCAACCACACTGTTCACCAACAAGGCACTCAAATCAGTTGAAAGCTTTAGTCAGTATGATCCAGTGGGATTTGCTTCATCTTTAACATATACTGCTAACCTTGAACAAGGGTCGGGAAGAACAATTTTGGACCTTTTGGACCTTCTCAGCTAATCAAAGATGAAGAGCTTTTTCATTATTAGGTGAATGGCATCCTTCATTGCTCTCATCATGGTTGAGATACATCTGCACAGCTGTCTATACTATTATGAATAAGGTACATATTCCTGAAAGGCTCACAAATGTGCAGTCAATTTTTTCTTTATTGAAATCTGTGAAATTAACTAATTTAAATTCCATATGGGCCAGTGATTCAGATAACATGAATAGAGTTTTTTAATATTAAAACCCTTTTGTTGAACATCAGCTCAATTAAAAGCCTTTTTCCAAAGGATACAAGTTTTTAATTTTCATGTCTTTTTCAAACTAACTGAGATTTCTGAGTAGTTTTCTCATTTTATCATTAAATCCTTTAATATAAATATTAAGGAAATACAGTGCTATTACTTAGCCTTTTCTTGTGTCTTAGTGTCACTAGATCATTATGTATACTAATATTCTTGCTTATGTTGGCCTGCAATCTATCCATTTTCCTCTGAGAAAATAAAATCAAATAGCTAATTGGCTCATACAACTCAGCACAATGCCCTCAGAACAGCAGAGGCGCATCTGTAACAGCAGATGAGTATCTGAGTATCAGAGCTGTACCTAAGTCCCAGGCCACAATTGACATAAGCCTTATGTGCGTTATGATTTCATCCATAAGCATTTGGCATTTAATTTACAATTCTGTTTGTTACCATGTTTCAATGTATGGGGAGCAGGGGTCATTAGTACATAACTCAAAGGTTCAAATTCTGAATTAAATCTCAGCACCTTCCAGGGAAACGGCTTTTAATTTTGTTACTGCAAAATCTTGTTATTCCTTTTTCCAACGTACTCTCCAGAGGCTTTTCTCACTCACTAACAGTAATCAACTCACTAGAACTTAGAAACTTCACTTAAGAAATTCTAAATTGATCTAAGGTCATCTTTTCATTTTGTTAACCTTATGAAATGTTGTATTTCTTCTCTTTCCTCATGTATCAGATACATTTATATTGCTGCTGGTCAACACTTTATTCAGATAGTGTGCTTCGGTTCTTCAAATACTACTAAATAATTTGATAAACTGAAAGCACAAGGGAAAGAGAAACACAAAAATCCCACAATATTCACACTTTTATCTTGACAGTACAACTCAGAAATATTATCCATTTTTTCCAGCTGTGCTAGACATGTTAGTATAAATACACTGCAGAAAATTATTAAAACCACCTTTTCCTTAAAATTATACTTTTAAAGGTGTATTAAGATTGCTAGGTTTTTCACAGTATTTATCTTCTGCTGTTCACCCCTCTCTACTGCTATTCTTAGGATGGCAAAATTCACCTCAGGATTAACACCTTCATGGATATGTGCAACTGACTATAGATGGCCATGGACTCAAAAACTAATTTAACACAAGCAAAGAAGTAATAGGTCCAAGTTCCACTGGAAATTGAATTTCTTGATGCATGGCAAAGCCACAAGAAATTTTTCAAAAGTGTGATTGCTATGAGAGGTGAGAAGAAAAAGTCTTCATCTAGCACGTGACAGTCAAGCAAATCTTTAAAAACTAGTGGATAATCCTTCCTTTTTGGTAGGTGGGCCAAGGCAATAGGCAAGGAAGACCTTGTGCAGCACAACAGCCAGTTGTTATTGACCAGAACAGGAATGAATATGTACCCACAATGGATGGCAGTCATCCAACCACTGACCAGTGAGACATACAGCCTGAGATGACTTAAATTGCCAAAGACCATGGTGACAGGTCTGGAAGTCAAGGTAAGGCCTGTGTGTCCTTAATTGTGGACTAAGCAGGTTGTGGTACCAGCAGTATAGCCAACACGGAGGCCACCAAAACTAGCATTAACATACACACAGTTTTACCTCACATAAAATCCTCGGGAAAAGGAGAACCATAGAGAAATAGTACACATACTTCTCAGCCATAGTACAAGGATGTCTCCTAAGAAAGGACATGTAAACCGACCTAGTTCAGAGGCAGCGGCACATCTTGCTTACATGTAAGGCAAAGAGGTTGACCTCAGGACACACTGACATAGCAGGTGGCATTGCTTCATATTATCTGCTATAGCCACATCAGTCCAAAGACAGTACCTGACTCAAACCAACAGCACCCCAACAAATGGGAGAAATGTTACACCATCTTGTTTCTGGAGGTTGAACACTGTCGTACTGGTGTCTGGTAATGATGCTTCACATATTCTTAAAGCCTGATGCTGCAAGGCATTAAATGCAGGTGAATTTAAGAAGGGGAACAAAAGTATGTTTACAACAAATCCTACCACCTATCTCTAGGTGAAGGTGTGCATATAAGAAAGAGACTGAAACATTGAGAGGTCCCTCCATGATCACAGAGACAGGATATGATCTCCCAGGGAAACCAGTACTCTATTTCTATTGCTTGCATCTCCAGCACAGCATATGCTATGATTGACAAGAAAAGAAAAAGAGCTTTCAGCATATGCATCTACACAACATGAAAGTGCATATAGACTGTTTTCTTTAAAAGGTGACTAAATCTTTACTAAGGTTTTGCGGAGGTATCACAGAATCTGTTTCTAGCTGTCAAGTTATATGCATAGTTTCCACATAGTTTTTCTTTCCTAAGGAAAAACTTTTTCACTGTGAGGGTGACAGAGCACTGGAACAAGCTGTCCAGAGAGTTTGTGGAGTCTCCTTCTCTGGAAACATTCCAGACCCACCTGGATGCATTCCTGTGTGACCTTGTCTAGGTGCTCCTGCTCTGGCAGGGGGATTGGACTTGATCTTTTCAGGTCCCTTCTGTGATTCACTATATTTCCCATACACAAAGAGCAACCATATATTTTTTTGTCTGGATCTCTATTATTCATGGGAGATAAAAATAATATACGTGTTTCTTTGTAGGCAAGGGCAGAAAAGAAAAAGAAAAGAAAGCATGCTGACAATGATGGTGATGAATTGCATACAGAGGACATTAAAAAATGGTAGATCCTGAAATGACTGAGATGTACATAGTTAATAAATTTCCTAAATGCTTTCCAAATGTGGGAACTGTTCTGACACCCATCAGCTTTCATTTCCTAACCACATGATGCTAGATAACAACTCATAATTTGTTTTCTTCTCCTCACAACTTATAATGCCTATTAATTTATTGCTTACTCTAATTGATAATGTCACCAGTAGACATTTTAGCACAGTCTTAAGATACTGCACTGCTGGTCAGTCTAGAGAGACATTTAATAATCTGCTTGTCACGCTCTTAACCAACACAGAACTTCCTTTGTTAATAACTATTTCATGCCACTACAGCGCCAATATGTATAACTTCATAAGTTAAACAACCATTCAAAAATTATGTTCTAGGGAAACAGAAACTTCTCAAAAATCAATGGTTAAAAGGCTAACCAGGATTTCAGAACTAACTGGAATGGCTGGAGAGCTACATAACATAATACATAAACATTCAAAACATAAATAAACAAGAATACAGTGTTTCAGAAAGCAGTTGTTTACTTCAAAATCTTCTGCTTCATACAACAATACAATACATACTAGAACATAGGGGAAAAAGGTATTTGGGGGTCATTTTAATTTTCTGATGAAAATAACTTCTCTGCATATACAAGTCAGTTAATAGGATACCGTGACCAAATTCTGGTTTTGTGCAAGTTTGATTGTTTCTGTTCTGGGCTTTTGATTTAATTAAAACTAGAGGCAGATGGAATATCTTCTCTGAATTCCTCTGCCAATTTTTTTCCAGTTCTGTAACAATATTTGCCTAATTTAAAAAATGTTTTCTACTCTCTCATTTCAAAACATACACATGAACAACACAGAGAATCCACTATAGAGAAGAAACAATATAATCCGAGATAAACTAAAGGCTGGCAAAGAAAGAAATAAGCCCATTTAAATACACAAAAGAAAAAAATCCCCCAGTTGCTCTTACTCAGTACTTTTAGGACTTTCTTGTAAAAGTAATTAGCAGTGCTAGTTAAAAGCATGATTTTTAAGTCTGTTTAAGAAAGAAGATCAGTTTTAAAGTTGGAGTCCTGTATTCCTGTTTACTGAATACCTTAATAATATGAGTTCAATTACTCAGAGAACAACGTACTGAAGATATTGATGTATTTTCCATTTCTTGGTGTTACCAAATGAAAGTCTGTTGCTGGAAGACACTCTCTAAGCAGTTACAGCCAAGACTCAATACACATTTAGCTACATGAAATCCCATGGCCTGTGTTAAGCAGAGTCCCGTTATGCTACTTAGTTGTCTCTTCTTACCCTAAACCTAACTCCATGAAGCATTCCTGACCCCTTGATCACCCTCCTGCACACCTGAATTTTGAAAGTGACCTAGAAGGCAACAAACTTACTCATAATTGGGTGTTACTCACAAAATGGGCATACAAGGTTTATAAAGGGTGGTAGCCACCAGAATTCTCCTTGCATGTGCAGCTGTTTTGGGAAACATCTGAAGCAAAGTTTCTTCTGGGGCTCTCAAGGCATCTAACTCCTAAATGTGAATGCTGCAAAGTCAAGAAGCATTTAATGAAAGGTTGCAGAACTAAATGTAATTTGTCATCTTTTTAACTGATGAAAATGTGTTTATCTGCATATTAGTCAAAGATTTCACATCTCTTGCAGTCTCCCACATCAATTCTAGATGCCTTGCTTTACATTAGCTTTCTTTACTTTCCAACATTCCAGTTGGAAAGTAATATATTCCAGTCCTCATCCATTCAAAATTTTGAAGAGATCAGAATTTCCACTAATATCTTGCAGTTCATAATCAGAAATAGTTTGACAATAAAACACAAGTGCTAAAAATATTTGAATGTGAAAAGTGCCTGAGAAATACTAATTGCCTGAAACAATCATCTCTCCTGACTTTTGGTTTTCAAAAGGCTAGATAACTACGGCAAAATCTGTCACACTCACTGTGCAGTCAGTGGAAAGGATGAGGTATCTCCAGAGGGCAATCAGCATGCCAAGACTTCAGCCTCACCACTGGTGATGATGAATCTCTCTCAGCTGTCCCAGGTGCAATCTACAGCCACCGCTCTGACTTACACATATTGTAACTTCCAGGCACCATAGCTAGGGCAGGCAAACCTGCTCCAAATATGTAATCATTATAAGAAAACGGTGTAATTTGGAAAGACTGCAGATAAAAGGTTGCTGGGTTACTAGCAAGTAACAAGATTGTTGTTCTGAAGGGCTTCATTTCATCAGTGAATCATCACTGTACATCATCTTATCCCCAACACACTTTCCTTGTGACAAAATCATAACCTGATGCATTAACAAAGATATTTCCAATCAGAGATTTCATCTCTCATCCTCGACTTCCAAGATGTCTTGCTGCTGTTGATGCTACAGTTGTTATTAACCCAATTAACAGAGCTCATTTCAGAACCTTTATTCCCAGATCTGCCACTTACTTGCTGCACAGCCTTGGATAAAGCCATAACCACAGAGTGATTCATCTTAATCAGCCTTAACCCAGAGATTAGAATAACAATCACATTTTGAAAAGCATAGGAGGCAGAGATTAAATTTGTTTTTATAGGAGCAAGTTGTTTTGTCGTCATTACTGGAATTAATATTATTCTCTCCAGAATACAAGTGAAATATCCATCAGGTTCCTTGATCTTGTTTACCTTTTAACAAAAATGTCATTTACTAAGGTAGTATTTCACGAGAAATTTAAGAGAAAAAATGATTAGTCTCTAAGAAAAATGAGTAATCTGTTATGGAGTTCTGTGTAGCCTGTGTACAACACGGACTAAAGAGCACATGGATTTCAGCTCTATAGAAACCCATGATGAAGTCTAATCTGACATGACAAATTGCAATAAACCATACAGACCCCATTTCCTTTGTTCCTCTCTTCTTTCAATAATCTTTAACAGTTTTCTGTTGCCATTTTATGGCCTCTATCTCTATACTTTTTTAATCTTCTTTAAGTATCAGTTAAGTTCATTTTTAAACCATAGATAACAAAATGTTACTGCTATTTTGCAGGTGACTTAAATGATGATTACGGTGTTATTGAGATGAATCTGTGATTTTCTTGAACAATACCCAACAGTGTCAGTTGCCGTTCTCTGTCCCTCTGGCTTCGTATCAGGCTTCTTCCTCTTAAGTGTGGCACAATGATACCATCTGGTATTTTTCCTGGAATTGCTCACAGTAACTTGCCCAACACTTGGAAAAGATTCTTTGGGCAGGTGTGTGGGGAATGCTAACCTCATTTTCTTCCTATGAATTTTAGGCTACATATTCAAATTACTCCTTGTTTCTCTCAAGGTTACAGACCTCTTTTTTTCCTCTTTATTCATTTGGAAAGTAAGTGTGGCTATGGGGCACATTACTACTCCTGTGTATTTCAAAGTCTGTCTGAAAAGTTGCCTCAGTTCCAAAATTCTAACATGTCATCTTTTTAAGCACCTGAGAGTGAGATCGTCTACACAGAGGTAAGCAGCAAATGGTAATTATTGTGCCAGGCAGAAGCAGTCTCCACATAAACCAAATCATTCCCCCAAAGGTGTCACAGGAATGTCTTTGTCTCTGTATTCCTACATAGCATCCCCCAAGCCCTTCCCATCTTGAAATCAGTAATGTTGCAGTTTAACTACTTTTGGTGGTGTGACAAACAAACAATACACATTAATTATGACACAGCTTTAAAACAAGCAAAATGCCTTGTCACCCATGATGATTTTGGAATTTTTCAGCAAACCAGCATTTTTTCCTAGGAAAAAAAAAATGTGCTAATTTAAATTGTAAAATGTCAATGAGGCTGACAAATTCCAACTAATAATTTGATTAACTGTCTTAAAGTAGTCTATCATCCTGACATTAAAAAGAAAGTTTGTCAGTGATTTGGAGCAATGTCACAGTATCCCAGTCTCTGCAGCAAAACTGCACAGACTCCAGCTTGAAAGATTTATAAAAAAAAAAATCAATACTTTTAGTGTGGGATTTTTTTTTGTGAAGATTAAAGATATTTTAAAATGCTTCCCCATTTGTTGTAACAGAAGTCTTACACATTGTGCTTGCCTTCTCAGTTAATCTCTACCTTTTAAAATATTTATCTGATCAATATTCATCAAGCCACATCTCTTAAGTTGCTTACCATTGCTGAAACACAAATCATTGAAATAACACTAAGAAAAACAGTGTACATCCACAGGAGTAGAAATTACATAGATAATAATAAACAAGTCACCAAGTCACTGGATTTGGAAGCATTTGTTGGTGTAAAGTACTTTTAACTTTACATGGACATTAGATATAAGCAATTTTCTGTTTATCTCTCTACTATACATCTCTTTGAGGTGACTTTAACGTTATTTTATTGATCTTTGCCATGTGGAATCGCTGGCACAATTCCATAGCTGTGAGCTGATCTGAACACTGTGGAGGATGTTGCTAACACGGAGTAATCTGCCTATGATAGGGTCTTCCCACTGAACTGAAAACCTTGTATCCTGATTAATGATCATCCTCGCTGCTGAAGAACATAAGCCATGATCTGATAACTGGATTCTAAATTAAAGAACCCAGCCCTGAAAAGCATTTCTGCCATTATTTATGTAAGGCCTGGGTGAGACCATCTCCTCGAGACTCAACCCTCATCCATTGAGAAATGCCAGTGTACCACGTTTAAATTCAAAGGGGGAAATTTTTACTCTAGGCTAGATTCTTTTACCCACCTCTTCACCTATCTAGGTGTTTGATTTCATGCACCTGCTTTTATGACTGTGGGCATATACATATTTCACTGGCCAAGTATTTCTGTGTCTGTATGCTTTGTGTTTATGCATATACAGATGCTTTAGTTGGAGACACCTTGTAGTAAGTTGTGAATCTTGTCATCCTTGAACCTGTAATTAAGTCACTGTTTTACTCAATCACTTATTATAGTAAGTGCTGCTAAAATCAGCCTTTGATTTGTCTCATTTTATTAATAAATCCTGAACTGCTGATAAATCAAGCTGTGCCGAACATATTCATCTGCAACACAGGCTTAGTCAAACGGGCAAGGATTTGTAGGATTGGTTTTCTGGCTCTGACCTGGGATAAGTCACTCTGAGGGAGGGATGTGGGAAGACTGACAAGAAATAAGTTCATCCACTTCCAATTTCAACTTTAGCATGATCCAGCCACTGGGAGCTGGATCTGCCCTCAGCTGAGTGGGGGACCCTGGGAATCTCAGAGGAAAGCCATGGGATACCACTCCAGTTTAGCAGCATCTAAGAAATCTGAAGGAGACACCTACTCACTACTACCAACTTGCATTTCATAACTTGCCCTGTCTCCACGTCAGGTGCCTTAACTGCATGATGAAGAGAGCTGGAAATCTAATGTATGCAGCAGCAGAGAAGGAAATCTAAAGAAGGGAATCCATCAATTCATGTTTCATATTTCGAACAGTAAAAAGCATTAGACAGTGCTTATAGAGAATGCAGATTCCAGATTTCAGCCAGAAAAGAAAATGCAAATGAGTAGTGACATACAGCAGAATAAACAAATTTAATTGCTATGGAACTCACAAAATACAGTTGTTCTTCGAGGCTTCTGACATGCCTGATTGCCCCATCTCTAATATTTTGGCTCATTTAATAAAAAAGGATGTTATTCATTATGGAGGAGCACAGTTGTCTCAAGTCTACCATTTATCATGATTTTAAAGCAATACCTCAAGAGGGTAAGACAGAGTGTAGCACAATCCCAAAAGCTGCATATTAAATGATCCTTTGTTTCCACAGGAAAAGATTTCAGGAACAAGTACCGTTTGAAAGAACATAATGTATATGAAAGAAGAGCAGATTATTTGATAGTTAAAGAGCCACAGTAGATTCCTATTTTTTCAGCTTAATTAATAACAGACTCTGAGTTTCCTCAAGAAATACAAGCAATGGCAGTTGTGCTCTGTGGAAGACACCTGGGTAATTATTTCTGGCATCTATTACATTTTCCATTATACCTTTCATACTCTCACAAACCATTTTCCGATGCTAAGGGCATCTTTCCTTTTCTAACTGACTGCAATTTCAGAGCAGGATGCATTTACCAGATGAGAGATTAATTTTATATTCTCTGTATCGTCGTATTTATTGGGAGCACCATGAAGTGACCACTAGGATACCTGGAACCTCATTCTCAATTGCAATGTGTCCTACACAGATTTAAAAATTGATTCCAGTAAAGCTAGCGGCTACATGACAACTCCAATTAACTGATATGTTTCAAATTATATAAGATACGTGAAGAAAATAGGTCCAAATTTTAGGCATATATTGGAGGACACTAATCATTTCATTTTGAATAGAAATTATTCTAATAAAAGATATCACAAGTTTCAGGATCAAAGCCACAGAGTAAATTATAGTGTAAATTAGTTCCCCGGATTGCTGTCACTCACAGGAAGCAGGAGATTTTTTTAATAAATGTTGAATACACTGGAGAGCCACGAGGCATTTCCATCACTGTTTGAATGCATACTGTTTAGACTGTTTAATACTTTTATGGAACTATATGTTTGTGGATTCAGGGTCCCAGGCCCTTTGCCTCTTGCAGAAAGTAGAGTTGTTTTTTCAGCAGAGATTTCCTGCTAACTTTCCCCTGCATTCACACTTGTAGGTCATCCCTCCACAACTACCAAGGATGTCCTGGTGAAATCAAGGTAATTCAGTGGGAGATCTTCCTATAATCACTAAAGGCCTAAACATTTCCTATAATGAAAATAGGTTGCCTTGCAACTATACTGAAGTCGTATGTACATCTAATTGCCACTGAAGATTAAGAGGTGATGCCTGAGGCAGAAACAATGGAAAACGGTCCCTATAGAATTAAAGGCCATGACATAAGAAATTGCTTTTCACTTCCTTATGCCACTGACCATGTCTCAAAGTTTGTGCATCTCTCCTTCCTTGTACAGCCTGTGCAGAGAGAGAGGAAGTATAAATTAGAGCTATTGGGACAGACAGTCTGATGAAGGTTGATGTACGTGTTTTTGTTACCAACCATGCTTCTAGGTCCTCACTCTAGACAGCAACAAATTTTGTGAGAAACTGAGAAACAAAGCAAAAAATTTCACCATTTGTTGGGGGTAAGATCTTCTTCCCTTTTGTTCCTTTTTATGTATAGAATTTTTTCCCATAAGTTGCTTTTTTTTTTTTTTGGTGGCATCATCTCCTTGTAAGAGGTCATCTCGAGAGACTAAGATATTCTCCGATATTTGGGCTGGTAAAAGGAGGGGAGGGGCCACCTTTTCGCTCTATTCGGCTCAGGGTCTGGCTGAGAGGAGGTCGTTGCTTTTCTCCTGGCTGTTAGCGGCTTTCTCTCTCCCTCCCCCCCCATCCTTCGCTCGGAGCTGCTTTTCTCCTGCCGTGAGGTGAGCCTTCAGTAGCCTTCAGATTTGGGGCTTTATTAACATCTCACTTAAAGAAAGACTCACTTTCCATCTGCCCAGGACCGAGTTTTCACTGCCCCCTGCCCAGCTGGGAGCAGAGGCACCACACCCAGACTCCGCTGGGCTCCGTCTTGCACCTCCTGCCTGCCTCACCACGCCTTGCTGCCCCCCTGGGAGCTCTGCTGGAGCACGGGAGGCAACAGTGCAACTCTCTTCTTTTTTTTTCCTTCCTGCCGCCATTATCACCACGTGCTGAGCCATGCGCACCAAAGTGCCTCCTTCCCCGCCAGCCGCCATTGGAGCTGCCCCTGCTTGCCAGGAACCTCCAGCTCCCCGTGCCAACTCGAGACCATCACTACACCCGAGGGAAGGTGTCCCACAGCCCAAAAGGGGCTGTAACCGGTTCTCTGATCCCGTCTTGCGGCCCATTGCTGTACTAATTGTTGCTCGCTTGTTTTAATATACATATATATATATATATACACAAGTAAAGAACTGTTATTCCTATTTCCTATATCCTTGCCTGAGAGCCCTTGATTTACAATAATTTGGAGGGAGAGGGTTTACATTTCCCATCCTAAGGGAGGTTCCCGCCTCCCTAGCAGATACTTGTCCTTCAAACCAGGACAGCCAGGCAGCTTTCCAGCCACAGCATTGCTGGGGCTGTTGGGACTGAAGTGCAGGCCTTGTCAAACCTCATACTATTAACCCCAGCCCATCAATCCAGCCTGTCCAGATCCCGCTGCAGAGCCTTCCTACCCTCAAGCAGAGCAACACTACCACTCAATTTGGTGTCGTCTGCAAACTTACTGAGGGTGCACTTGATCCCCTCATTCAGATCATCAGTAAAGATACTAAACAAGACCAGCCCCAGAACTGAGCTTGTGACCTTCCACCAACTGGATTTAACTCCATTTACCACAACCCTCTGGGCTTGGCCATCGAGCCAGTTTTTAACCCAGCGAAGAGTACACCTGTCTAAGCCATGAGCCGCCAGCTTGTTCTACAGGATGCTGTGGGAGATGGTGTCAAATGCCTTACTGATGTCCAGGTAGACAACATGCACAGCTTTTCCCTCATCCATTAGGTGGGTCACCTGGTCACAGAAGGAGATCAGGTTGGTCAAACAGGACCTGCCCTTTGTGAACACATGCTGACTGGGCTTGATCCCCCGATTGTCCTGCACTTGCCAAGTGAGCGCATCCAAGATGAACTGCTCCATAATCTTCACTGGTACCGAAGTCAGGCTGACAGGCCTGTAGTTCCCCAGATCCTCCTTCCTGCTTTTCTTGTAGATGAGCGTGTCAAATTGGCAAGTTTCCTGTCATCCAGCACCTCCCCCATTTACCAGGATCACTGATAATTGATGGAGAGTGGCTTGGCAAGGTCCACTGCCAGCTCCCTCAGTACTCTCAGGTGGAGCACACCTGGCCCCACAGACTTGTGCATGTCCAATTGGCATAGCAGGTCATTGACTACCACTTCCTGGATTATGAGGGGATTATTCTGGTCTCCATTCCTGTGTTCCAGTTCAGGGGACTGAATATTGTGAGGATAACTGGTCTGACTAATAAAGATTGAGGCAAAGGCAGCATAAAGTACCTCAGCTTTTTTCTCATTCTTGGTGACAATGTTCCCCTCACATTCAATAAAGGGTGGAGACCCTTTTTATTATCTCTTGCAACAGTGCCCAGACTAAATTCTAGCTGAGCTTTTTACCTTCCTAATGTTCTTTCTACATGACCTTAGTAAATCCCTGTAGTCTTATTGAGTAGCCTGCCCCTTCTTCCAAAGGTGGTAGGTTCTCCTCTTTCTCCTAAGTCCCAGCAAAACGCCCTGTTCAGCCAGGACGGTTGTTTTCCCTGCCTG
The DNA here is from genome assembly GCA_033124195.1 of Coracias cyanogaster. Classification (NCBI taxonomy): domain Eukaryota; kingdom Metazoa; phylum Chordata; class Aves; order Coraciiformes; family Coraciidae; genus Coracias; species Coracias cyanogaster. The sequence goes on from JAVSBS010005424.1 coordinate 73,931, forward strand.
TTCATGTTATGGCACATGGGGACAACCTGCCTTTAAGGCTTCCTTCTTAAAAAAAGTCTGGCCTTCCTGGACCCCTTTGCCTTTAGGACTGTCTCTCAAGGGACTTTCTCAACAAGTGTCTTAAACAGGACAAAGTCCACCCTTTGGAAGTCCATTGTATTGATTTTGCTAGCCTTCCCCTTCCTCCCCCCCCCCCTCCTTACTTTGTCTAATATTGAAAACTCTATCATTTCATGGTTGCTGAGCCCAAGACGGCCTCCAACCGCCACATTTCCCACTAGTCCTTCTCTGTTAGTAAAGAGCAGGTCTAGCAAAGCACCGATTGAGTCAGGAAGTTATCTTCCACACACTCCAGGAACCTCCTGGACTGTTTCCTCTCTGGTGTGTTGTATTTCCAGCAGATGTCTGGTAAGTTGAGGTCCCCCATGAGAACAAGGGCTGGTGATTTTGAGGCTTCAGCCAAGTGTCTGTAGAACACATCATGAACCTCTTTATCCTCGTTGGGTAGTCTATAACAGACTCCCAACAGGATATCTGCCTCGTTGGTCTTTCTCCTCATCCTTACCCATAAACATTCAACCACTCCATCATAGTTGTTGACTTCTATGCCATCAAAATGCTCCCTAACATCAAGAGCCACTCCATGGCCTTGTTTACCTTGCCTATTGCATTTGAAGAGCTTATAGTCATCTGTTGCAGCACTCTAGTCATAAGTCATCCCACCATGTTTTTGTGATGGCAACTATGTCTTGGCTGTTGTGCTGCACAATGGCTTCCAGCTTCTCCTGTTTGTTGCCCATGCTGAATGCATTACTGTAGATGCACTTGAGCTGGGCTGTCAAATTCCCTGCCAACAGTTGCCTGCCACCCTTAGGCTCAATTCTAGTGAGCCCAGTTTTATCCCCTTCCCTCGTCAGACTTAGTTGAAAGCCCTTTCAGTGAGCCTAGCCAGCTTATACGTGAGAATCCTTTTCCCCCTTTGAGACAGATCGTCTCCATCTGTCACAAGCAGACCCTGTGCAGTGTAAAGCTCACCACAATAAAAAAAAAACCAAAAGTCCGTCAAAGTCACCAGCCTCTAAGACACATGTTAAACAGATATGTTTTCCTCCTTCTTTCAGTATTCTTCCCTGCCACTGGAGGGATTAGAACACAACCTGTGCTCCTGAGCCATCAAGCAATCTCCCCAGTGCCCTGAAGTCCTTTTTAATTGCTTTCAGACTTCTCTCTGTAACATCATCATTGCCAGCCTGGATAACCAAGAGTGGATAGTAGTCTGATGGGCATAGCAGACCAGAGAGTTCCCTAGTATTATCCCTAACCCAGGCCCCAGGGAGGCAGCAGACTTCCCTGTGGTGTGGATCTGGCTGGTATACGGGGCCCTCTGTTCCCCTCAGAAGGGAATCATCTGATAAAATTACTCTTCTTTTTGTCTTCATAGAAGTAGTCCTAATGAGTGGGGGAGATTGACTCACATTGGGCAACTGCCCTGATGGACCTTCATCTCCATCCTCTTTTGCCTGTCCTTCAATTTCCAGAGCCCCATACCTGTTGCACAATGGCAGCAAAGGGGGCAAGGAAGGACAGGAGGGGACTGTCCTGCCTCTCTAAGGAGGAACCTGTTTCCATTCCCTCCCATCTCTTAAGTCCCTTGTTTTCAAATGGTGGCAAGAGGGGAGGGGCTCCTCTGCATTTAGTGGAGCCTCCACCTGCTGCCTTTGCCTCAAGGATAGCAGGGCTTGACTCCACCAATCTATCTCCCTTTCACACTCTCTTATAGTCCTCAGGCTTTCTGCTTCCTCCTTCAGCTCAGCCACCAGGCTGAGCAGATCACTCACCTGCTCTCACTGAACACAGGTGCTGTCTCTGTCACCCTCTGTTGCGAGTGCCAGTCTCTGGCACTCTCTGCAGATGGAGACCTGGATACCAGCATGTTTGCATGGGACCTCTGGCTGGGTCATGACATTTCTTCTGATAGCAGCTTTTGCCCTGGGGGCAACCACAGCTGGTCCTGCCCGTGTGACCAACTGCCCAAACTGCAGGGCCAGGCCCAGAGGACATGCCACACCCCCTTTGCTCAACCTTGCTTGTTCAGCACCCTCAGGGAGCTTCTTAAGGTGGGGTGGAGGGGGGGGTGTGGTCACTGCAGCTGTGGCTCCACCCACATCTTGCTCACTGCTCTCACAAGAACTGCCAGCTCCAGCATGGGCTCTTCTACTGCTCACCCATCTCTTGGGTTTGGGAAACTCCCTTGTACCCTGGGATCTGCTGATGTGCCAATCTGCTGTGGGACAGACTGGTTCTGAAGGGCTATTCTCGGTGACTGACTGTACACCTTGGATTTTATTTCCAAATCTTTATTTAGAATTGATCTCTTAATTTACTGAAAGATCAGATTTTTTTCTTAAAAATCCTCAAATTTACTTCTTAACTTGTATTTGAAATGTGTGTTCTCCTTTCATACTCTTCACAAAAAGCATATTTACTGTTAATTTGTAGTTGATGATGATTTTAAGCAGGCAGGTGCTCTTTGTTTGAAGATTGAATCAAATCATAATCGGAAGTGAGAGAATTTTTAAAGGTTCAGATTCATAAAGCCAGCAGGCAGGCAGCCAGTCAGTCCTGACATTTTTTCCTCAAAAGCGTTGCTCTGTGTTTATTAAAACTTTGTTTCAATATTTTATTATATAAATTAGAAGAAATACTTTTAACAGCCTAAAACATTTTTCCACAGACCTGTTTTTGGTTTTGTGTGGGAAGTTTTTGGTTTTCTTCATTGTTTGGATGCTGAATGGGCAGGATTGCTGCTGGATACACATTCTGCTGTGAGCAGCTGGGAGGAGCTGTGAGCAGCTCCGTGAATGCACCAGTGAGGCCAAGCATGTGGGTTCCTGTGGTGTGCAGCAGTGCATCCAATCTGGCCACCATGTACCTCATACCACCCTGCCTAAAGGAGGGCTTCTCAGGAAGCTTTCACCTAGGTTTATGCAGGGAAGTGGGAGATATGCCGCAGCTGGAAATGACTCATGGAAATGAATAATTTCCTAATTATTATCCTCTGTAACAGACTTGGTGGTTTCTTGTGTCTCGTACTATTATTTACACCTGAACCAGTGTTACGTGTCACTGCACCGATAGAGTGACATCTTAAGTTCTTTCTGCATAGCCACACGTATGTCCACAAAGAAAGGAGTAAATCAAGCTCTATTTTGTCAAGATCAACATTGTTCTTTCTTCTAATCCTGTTGCAGTTGAAGTAAGAGAAGGAGAAAATAGACTTTGTTATTTTAACCTTCACAGATTCTCTCATTTGTACTGGATTAGAAAGTCAGTCATAGATTTATTTGGCTTGCCTGTTGTGCCACTTAACCACTTTTTTGCTAGACGCATTTGTCTTGCTAGAAAATTCAATGCTGCATTCTTACAACAGGAACACTTTACACAGTAAATATGAAGTTTAAAACTTGAGTAATTTTGAAATATCCGCAGTGTTCTGAGAAGGAGAATGGTAAGAACTGTTCCATAGATAAAGGAAAGGGATGACCTTATTAAGGTAGTTGGCATTAAACTTTAAAATATTGTTTCAGGAATGACTTATACTGTATTTTACAGAAAAAGTTAATATTTTGGAAAAATAAAAGTAGATCAAAACAAGGAACTTAAGATTAATCCCTTTTGAAGGTCTACTACCATTGCTGGTAGCATAAACAGTTTTGCTTACACATGCATATTTATTAGTTTCTTCTCCTGAAGCCTAGCATGGAATAGACTTTCTTCTTATCTGCTATCACTAGGTGATAACACTTACTGGTTTCATTGTATTGTCCAAATACAGTATTTCCTCCCTTTCCTTTTCAGAGAAAACTGTGACCAATCGTTGGTTACGTTGGCTATAACAATAGTTCTGATTTTTCCCATTTATTTCTCAGTATGAGTCTGTGGCTGTGTATATAGGAACACATACGCATTATACATATATGCATTCAGTACCAATAAAGAAAATGCAAGGGAAAGTTCATTTGTTAAGATATTTTTGACATTTACAAATCATACAGCTGTGTTAACTTGGCTAATGTTCTCAGCAGATTCCCTGAAGAAATTCACATAATTTGTGTGGTGTTTTGCATGCAGAAACTCTGTAAAATTACATAAGTGTCTGTTCCTGCAGATTCTTCTGGTGATGTATTGAGCACTTGGACTGAATGAAGTTGCATTATGTGCACACTAAAACTTATCGATATGTTGAGTCTTCTCCATATAAGAGCTAAAGACTGATGCTTTATTTGTTTTTCTAAGATCAATATATGCATAGAGAACATAGAATTAGTGACTGCTTAGTGACTACTCTTTTTGAGACAATAAGCTAACATTTTTTTCATTGCTCTGTTACTGAATATTGGGCTGCTGACTTTTCCTTCTGGATGAATCAAAATAGAACATACAAATAAATTAATTAAAATATCTGCCCCTTTTTACAGCTGGAGGTAGCTAGAAGCCCATTCAATAGCAGGTACATTTTAAGCAGCAAAGAACCCAAAATTCTGCTGGTTTTTCAATTCTTGCAAGAGAGTTTACTTTCATAGAATAATAGAATGGTTTGGGTTGGAAGGGACATGTAAAGGTCATCTGGTACAAACCCTTGCAGTAAGCAGGGACATCTTTAGCTAGACCAGGTTGCTCAGAGCCCCATCCAGCCTGATCCTGAATGTTTCCAGGGATGGGTCATCTACCACCTCTATGGGCAACCTGTTCCAGTGTTACACCACCCTCATTGCAAAAAATTTTGTCCTTCTAGTAGTCTAAATCTGCCCTCTTTTTTTAAACCATAACCCCTTGTCCTATTGCAACAGGTCCTGGTAAAAAGACTGTCCCTATCTTTATTATAGGCCTCCTTTAAGCATTGAAAAAATGCAATAAGGTCTCCCTGGAGCCTTTTCTTCTCCAGGCGAAATAACACCAACTCTCTCAGCCTGTTCTTATAGGAGAGGTGTTCCATTGCTCTGATCATTTGTGTGGCTGAAGTGCTGGGGCCTGAGTTGTAGTTGACCTGTGAATGGCTCACAACCTAGCAGAATGTTTTGTATTTCCTAATGGCTTCATGTTTCAGAGGCAGAACCTGGCCCACCTGTGGCTCTGCCATCACCCAGGTGGTTGTGGTTGGGGTGGTGGGCAAGGCCAGGATTATATTAACCAGGAGCTGATCAGACAGAGGTGCTTTCTGTTGGGTGTGCCTTCTGTTGGGCTGGTTGCACGTGGCTGAGCTCTCTCAGTGGTGTCCTTCCACGTGAAGGGCTGCTGAGAGAGCCATCTCTTTCCATTGTGTCCAGCAGGTGATGCTGGCACCACAGTGGGCAGTGAAGGAACTTATGGCAGGACTGTCTGAAAGAAGACTTCTGAGGGGATGTTGCTGAGTTCGGTGTTGGCCTGTCTGATCAGGCAACTTTTGGCAGCTTAAAATAATGATGGAGCCAGCACAACAGTGGCCCTCTTCTAGACCCGCTCCAAAAGGTCCATGTCCTTCTTGTGTTGTAGACCAGGTGGGGTCTCACCAGAGCAGAGTGGAGGAGCAGAATCACCTCCTGTGACTTGCTGGCCATGATTCTTTTGATGCAGCCCAGGATGCAATTGGCCTTTTAAGCTGCAAGTGCACATTGTTAGCTCACGCTAGCTTTTTGTCCACCAGTACCCCCAATTCCTTTGCTACAAGGCTACTCTCTATCATATCATCCCCCAGCTTGTATTAATAATGAAGATTGCCCCAACCCAGATGCAGGACCTTGCACTTGGCTTCATTGAACCTCATGATGTTCACAGAGTCCCATTTTTTGGAGCTTGTCCAGGTTCCTCTGGGTGGCATCCCATCCCTTAGCTGTGTCAACTGCTCCACTCAGCTTGGTATCCCTTGCAAACTTGGTGAGGGTGCAGTCAATCCCACTCTTTCACGGATGAAGGTCCTAGTACGGACCTCTGAGGGATATTACTTGCCACCATTCTCCACCTGGAAATCAAGCCACTGACCACTACCTTCTGGATGCCACCATCCAACAAATGTGTTATCCGCCAAGCAGTCCATGCATCTAATACCTATCTGTCTAATTTACAGAGAAGGATTTTGTACCGAGTCCAGATACATGACCTCTGTAGCATCTGGGACCATGTCAAAGGCCTTGCCCAGATGACATCTGTAGCTCTTCCCTTGTCCACTGATGTAGTCACTTCATTGTAGAAGGCCACTAAGTTGGTCAAGTAGGACCTGCGCTTACTAAAGCCATGCTGGATGTCTTGAATCACCTCTCTGTCCTCCATGAGCCTTGTTAGAGCTTCTATGTGGATCTGTTCCATGATCTTGTCAGGCACAGAGGTGAGTCTGACAGGTTGGTAGTTCTTGGGGTCCCCTCTTCTACCCTTTTAAAAAATGGGTGTAATGTTTCCCTTCTTCCAGTCACCAAGGACTTCACCTGACTGACATAACCTCTCAAATATCATGGAGAGAGGCCTGGCAACTGCATCAGCCAATTCCCTCAGGACTCTGGGATGCATCTTGTCAGGTCCCATACAAGTTTGTATGTTCATATTCCTCAGCTGGTCATGAACTTGATTCTCTTACACTGGGAGGGATTTTGCTCCCAACATCTCTGTCTCGTGGTCCATTGTCTTGGGAGGTGTGGAAAGAGAGGTTGGCAGTGAAGACTGAAGCAAAGAAGTTGCTCAGCAGGTGGGCTATTCTTTCTTTGACCTTCAAAGGCACTTTTCAGGCAGATGGGACAGACAAGATTTAACTCTCCTTTTATTCAAACTTATGAATCTTGTTGAAAATGCCAGCAGAACTTTAAACTGTTGATTACTGTGGCTTTGGAGCTTTTTGAGATGTTGAGTTAATAAAATAACTCACCTGTGAAATCATAAGGTAGTTCTGTACCAGATTAAAAACACGAAAAGAAAGTTAAGAGTTAAAAGTATAGGCATTGATTCAAAATGTGGAAATATTGTGCAGCTGATTAAAAAAAAATAATAATAAATCCAAAGGGCAGGAAGAAATATAGAAAGAATTAATACTGAGAGGCATAAAGTTGAAATCAGATAACATGTTGACAAGGGATTTTAACATGACCTGTAGTGAAAAAGGCAATTGTGATTTCTAGCTGCTTTCAGCAATGCTATGATTTAGAGAAGCAATAAAACCTTTTTTAACTTCAAAACTTCTACTGCAACTGGGTTTTTTTGCCTAAAAGATTTTACATTATCCTTCTAGAATGTTATTTGTATAATGGATTCAGGTTCAGAAAAGAGCAATGAAAGTTGTTGGGAAGAGGAATGAGTAATATCTGGAAGGAGAAAACCAAAAAATATCCAATGTGGATATTGAGATGTTTTAGCAGATCAGAAATTGTTTCAGCTAAGCTGGCATTTATCATAGGAATGCATGTGCAGAGGAATCTACAGTATCATTTTTTTTTCTACATCAATCATGACTCAATAGAAAGAACACTGTTGGAAGATGTATTTGGAACTCAATTTTATATCATCATTTGTTCTCTACTGCCATGGCATATTTTACTTTATACTACATCTATATTGAATTGCCTATGGAATAACAGGTGGACTTTTATTCACAAACCTTTATTCATCCTGAAAATTCCTCTTCAGGAGAGGTAAGAATTATTATCTCTATCTCACAGATGGAGAAATGAGTCACAAGAATTCAAAACATCCACTGATTTTGAATATCAATCTGAAATGCCAAAAGCTTTTTTTTTTTTTTCAAGTAATTTACCATTTTGAATTGCATTTAATAACTTTGAACCACTTTAGTGATAGCCATGGGTACTTACTAAGCTCTGTCATTTCTGCATTTTGATTATTTAAGGAAATGCAAAACCAAAATGATGGCCGTTTATGTAAAGTATTGCTAAAGAACAACATTGTTTATTATTGCACAGAAAATTTGAAAGAAAAGTCAGCATCTACTTCTCGAGGACAAAGTGCAGCTGCCCATAGCTATAATGCATTTTCTCTGTTTTCTGGGGTTTTTTTCTCAGCATCTTCCCACTGTAAATAAATACCTCAGCATGCAATCATATTTTTTTCCTGAAGGTGACCCATTCTATGTATGGAGATGTGAAAAAACTGCAGAGTTGGCTACTGAATCCTAAGAAAAAAACTAAGGAAAATGGACATTATAACTGGGCAGGCAATAATTCCAGACTTCTAAGATTTTGTAATCCTTGGGTTTGTGATATTTTTTTATATATCTTCTAAACATAGTCATTTTTGTTGTTCCATAGAAAACTATGCATTTGAAAAATTAGGCCAATGTAAGAACTGCGAGAGATTTATGGAATTGACAGCTACTGTTTTATGTAGGAAATGCTGATGCTCACAGATCATAATTTCTAGTTAAGAGTCAGATCTTTTTGTGTTTATGATTATTATTAATTGTAGTCTGTTTCCACTATCTCTTATATTCATTTTTGCTTTCCCCATTCATTCTGGTCTAGTTAGTTTTCAAGAGACAGAAGCATAAAAAACATGCAAAGAGAGAGCACAGACCCATGACACCTCTAGGCCAATACCCTCCTCGCTTTCCCACTGTGTCTGAATGCATGTGCATATAGTTTTCACTCGTAGTGGTGATGGCACAGACATTTGTGGGTTTGCTGAAAGCATATACTGCTTTTGCCTCGCTAAGCTGCATGTGGGCTGTTGTGAGAAGGAAGGCAGGAATACCCAGCAGAACCTGGGAAAGAGGGAGACACCAGACAGGCCTCAGCTTCAGCTCATGCTGGTGTGCAATTACAACATGAACTTTCCTAGTACCTGCATGCTGGCTGGCACAACCGAGGCTGTCAGCTGCCAGAACAGCAATTTCTGAAAAGTATCTCTTCTTTGGTTATGTGGAAAAGGAAGGTGACGTGAAACACGCTCTATGTAGGCAGTTTGCAGAGACACAGCCCCAGCTACTGCAGAAATGCTCTGCTTAGGTACTGTTTTCCAGAGAAAGGGCAAAGGGTACATCCCTGAAAAACTGGCAACTGTTAGTATTAATAAGATGAGGTAAGTATCTGTGATGGGAAGTTTCAGCCTGCATGTATGAAGTTTAACAAAATTATAATCAGCTGAAAATTTATCCAAATATTAAAAATGACATGCAGGATTTTAAGTATAGGTGAGCTAATACTTACATCATAAGTCAAACAATGATCTAGAGAAAATATATACATTCTGCAAATTAAGCTGAACTTTAAATATTAGAGAAGATGATGTACACATATCTTTTCAAGAAAAGAAAGGGTATTAGGACAATCTATTTAATATCAAGGCATATGACACTTTTGACCTTACAAGTGAGTCTATGATCACTTTATTTTGAAATTAAACTCTAGTACATAAGGTCTTACAAAGACTATGTAGAGAAATTCAATATTGTTCAGAGTTTCACCTTTAATACATTTCTAACATGGCCTGATACTGTTATTCTAACTGACATCATGAGCCTATTGCTTCTTCTGGGGCATGGCATGATATATGCACTGTCTCTCCAGCACAGTATATGCCTGGAACTTCTTTGGGAGTGGTTGTTATAATCATATTCATGGTGCACCAGAAAAGGTATTTAAAACATTAATCTTGATATTAGTCAGAATGTCTCCCTGGGAGACCTTGAGATGGTCAGCAAGGAGCGGAGCAGTGGCAGCAGCTGCAGTAAGTTCTGTAGCTGGGCACTATATTAAAGCAGCCAAGGGGTTCATGGAGCCGGGGAACCAGCAGGCAGAGCAGGGAAACTTGACAGCTGTCACATAGGCAAGGCTGGGAGGGTAATGTGGCTGGAGGCCTTGCTGAGGCAACTGTGGGGGATTTAAACACAGCGAAACTGGAAGAGACACTTAACAGTCAGTGAGGAGCAGAACAGTGGCCAACTCGCTGTCAGCCCAAGCGGTGTGCAAGAGACCTCAGCCATGGTTTCCACCTGGTGGAAGGCAACGATCTCTGCTCTTCGGGGCAGATGTGGGAACCCAGACAGAACTCCCATGGAAACATGCAGATGTCCAGGCCACAGGCTGCAGGGAGTGCCTACGCCTTGCACTGGCAACAAGTGGAGGCCATGAGAATGGCTGTGTCCCCTATGAACAGGTGGACAATCTGCTCAGCCTGGTGGCTGAGCTACATGAGGAGGTTGAAAGGTTAAGGTGTATTAGGGAGGTGGAACAGGACATAGACCGGTGGAACCAGGCTCTGCCCTCCTTGAGACAGAAATGGGACCAGCTGTCAGAGAACACCCAGGAATAAGGGGCCTCTGTAACCTGTCCCTATCACGCCAAAGGCAGAAGCCTAAATGAAAAAAATGACTGGGGGCAAGTTCAAGGTAGGGGCAGCAGGTGAAATCCCCTATTGCCCACCTCACGCCCCCAGGTGCCTCTGAGCAACAGGTATGAGCCTCTGGTTGAGAAAGTACAGTCAAATGAGGATGGGCACAAAGGAGAAGCGACACCTGAGAGAAGCCTTCACAGTCAGACAGGCCAACTGACAATGTTATCACCACCTCTCGTGTAAGGACTAAAAGAAGGGTAGTTGTCATAGGTGACTCCCTTCTGAGGGGAATGGAGGGTCCTATATGCTGACCAGATCCAACCCACATGGAAGTCTGCTGTCTTCCTGGGGCCAACTTAAGAGACATCACCAGAAAACTCCCCACTTTGATAAAGTCCTCAGGCTATTACCCGCTGGTTGTTCTTCAAGCTGGTAGTAAAGAGTTAGCAAGAAGAAACCCTAAAGCAATCTAAAGGGAATTCTGAGCCCTGGGATGGTTGGTTAAAGAGTCAGTGATGCAACTGGGAGTACCACTCAGCTGGTAGAAACAGATCCAGGAGATTCCTGAACTATCTGGAGAACAACTTTATGGTAAAGGTGCTGAGAGAACCGACCGGGAAAGGTGACTTCCTTGATTTGTTACTTGTAAACAGAGAGGGTCTTGTGGGTGAGGTGGCAACTGGAGGCTGCCTTGGTCACAACGACCATGAAGCAGTCAAGCTTAACATCTACGATATCACCAATAGCAAGACCTCAACTCTGGATATGATGAAAGCAAACTTCAGGTTGCTTAGAGAACTGCTTAGTAAAGTCTCCTGGGAAAAAAACTTTTGAGGGTGCTGGGGTCTATCACTGCCAGTCAGTTTTTAAGCACCACCTCCTAAGATCACAGGAGCATGGAATTCCAAATGCTGGAAGTCAAGAGGGCAAGGTAGACAGCCACCTTGGCTGAGCAGGGACCTCCTACTTGAACTAAGGCAAAAAAGGAAGGTGTACAGCCAGTGGAAAGAAGGGCAGACAACATAGAAGGACTATAGGGATGCTGTTTCACCACTGGGCAGAAATCTGTGCGGCTAAAGCTCAAAGTTGAATCTGGCTTGCACAGTGAAGGATAATAAAAAAGGCTTTTTAAAATATATTAATAGCAAAAGGCAGGCCAGAAACAACATTGGCCCGTTACTTGATGATCATGGACACCTCGTAATCAGGGATATAGACAAAGCAGAGACATTTAATGCCTTCTTTGCCTCTGTCTTCAACAGTGACGAAGGGCTTGGGCACCCCGAGAGCCCTGGGATAGAGAACCATGACTGTGCAAATGATAATCTCCCAGTCAACCTGGAACTTGTGCAGGATTTTCTGCTCCAGCTGGATCCCTGGAAGTCAATGGGGCCTGATGGGATTCACCTGAGGGTACTTAAAGAGCTGGCAGAAGTAATAGCAAGACCTCTCTCAATGATTTTTCAAAGCTCTTGGCAATCTGGAGATGGACCAGTTGACTTGAAGTTGGTAAATGTTGTCCCAATCTTCAAGAAGGGCAGCAGGGATGACCCCGATAACTACAGGCCTGTTAGTCTCACCTCAGTGCCTGGTAAAGTTATGGAGGAGATTATTCTGGGAGCTATTGAAAAACACCTAAAAGACAACACAGTCATTGGTCCCAGCTAACACAGGTTCATTAGGGGAAGGTCCTGCCTAACTAACTTGATTTCTTTATATGACAAGGTCATCCATCTAGCTGACCAAGGGAAGCCAGTTGATGCAATCTTTCTGGATTTCAGTAAGGCCTTTGATACAACCTCTCACAGTATCCTACTAAACAAAATGTCCAGCATCCAGATGGATAAGCAAATAATACAATGGGTGAACAACTGGCTGATGGGTCAAGCTCAGAGGGTCTTGGTGAATGGGGTTACGTCAGGCTGGTGACCAGTCATTAGCGGGGTTCCACGGGGATCCATCTTAGGGCCAGTACTCTTTAATATATTTGTAAATGACTTGGATGCAGGACTTGAAGACTTACTAACTAAGTTTGCAGATAACACCAAACTGAGGGGAGCAGGTGACACTCCTGAGGGCAGAGAGGTCCAGCAGAGGGCTCTGGACAAGTTGGAGAGCTGGACAATCGCCAACTGTATGAAGTTTAACAAGGACAAGTGCTGGATTTTGCACCTGGGACTTGGTAACTCTGGATATACATACACTCTGGGGAGTGAGAGGATGGAAAGTAGCCATGTGGAAAGGGATCTGGGGGTTCTGGTCAATGGCAAGTTGAACATCAGCCAACAGTGTGGCCTGGCAGCCAGGAGGGCCAACAGAATCCTGGGGTGCATCAAGCACGGCATTGCTAGCCAGTTGAGGGAGGTGATTGTCCTGCTTTACTCTGCACTGATGCCGCCACTTCTTGAGTACTGTGTGCGGTTTTGGGTGCCACAGTACAAAAAGGATATAAAGCTACTGGAATGTGTCCAGAGGAGGTCCATGAAGTTGGTGAAGGGTTTAGAGGAGATGCCATATGAGGAGGGACTAAAATCACTTGATCTGTTTAGCCTGGAGGAGACTGAGGGGAAACCTCATGACATCTTACTGCTACCTCACTAGGGAAGGGGAAGGAGCAGGTGCTGATCTCTTCTTTCTGGTGACCAATGATAGGATTGGAGGGAATGGTAGGAAGATGTGCCAGAGGAGGTTTAGGCTGGACATTAGAAGGAGGTTCTTCACCCAGAGGGTGGTGGATCACTGGAACAGACTCCTCAGGGAAGCAGTAATGGCACCAAACCTGACAATATTCAAGAAGCATTTAGACAATGCCCTCAGACACATGGTGTAAGGGTTGTCAGGCACTGAACCAGGCTGTCCAGGGAGGTGATTGAATCACTATCCCTGGTGACATTTAAAGGACATGAAGATGTGGGGCCAGGGGATGGGTTTCTATGCGGTAGAGTTAGGTAGTGATTGGACTCGTGATAATGAAGGTCTTTTCCAACCAGAATGATTCTATGATTCTATGAAGGACTAAATTGGTAGTTATCTGAAACATTCACTGCTCTTTCGGCCTCTGATTTCTAATACAAAACCTTGTTTATTATGGATAAAGTGCTCTATTGTTAACTTACATTCATGAAAGTTGAGAAGGACTAGACGGCATTAAGGAAATAATGAACCGAATTTGTTTCTGAGTTGTATCAATAGAAACATGAGTTTTGGAAGTGCTAGGCTAGTTCAAGAATTTTTCATTGCTTTTTTGTTTCTTTTTAACAATGTCACAGCATGTCACAGAAGCCTTTAACTGTGTATGCTATATGCCTGTATCTGCAATTATCTCAGTTCACTAGAACAAAGCTTTGTTAATGTAGCGTACCTCATGCTTTCGTGCTCTGAACATCACCCAGTGATGGAGAGTTCCTGGAGAAGAACCTGAAGCCCTGAAGTTCAATTAATCAGTGGCCATTTGGCAATTTTTCACCTAAAGGTTTGTTTCTGTTTATAATGTGAGCATATGATTGTCAAGAGGATTTCTGTAAAATGAAACTTTGGCTTCTTCCAGGTGTCTATTGAGCTAAAAAAAGTTCAACCCTAGCATATTTATAGCTCTACATAAGAACACCTTTGGGCATCACTGTCAACATATGTAAAGCTTGCCTGGAATGGTATGAAAAGTCTGTAAAAAAAGAAGAATTAGGCCTACTGTAGATACAGCAACTAATTTCAGATGTTACTAAAAAAAGCCCTTAGTACACAGAGTTACTACGTGGTCTTCGTTCTGTCTCTCAAAAATTCTGAGATTATGTTGAACTGTGATGGCTGTCCTATTTAGATACTAACATTTACTGCATGTCTAGTTGTGGGGTTTGGGCAAAAAACAGAAGAAAAGTGTTGAAATTTTGCACCCATCAATGCTCAGAGATTATCATTGTTTTACAAGACTTACTTTTTGAATAGGTGGGAATTTCAGGATATTGATTAAAACACGTGATTTTTGCCTCACAGACCAAGTAATATTTTGCTTATCCTCATCTGCCAGAGATAATCTCATACATTCTGCATGAAATGATCAGTGATCACAAATTCTAAAACATTATTCTTCAGCACTCCAGGGAGATTCACAGCTATTTGTGCAATAGTACAATATTCAGTGATTTCTCATTTCTCCTACACTGAGTAGCATCAACTCTCCTATAACAGAGTTGTCTTCTTTCATCTGCTAATCAAAGCATTCATCTTCTGAAATTTGGTATGATTTGACAGCGGTTGAAATCACTATGTGACATTTTCCTTCCCCAGTTAGATTAATAAGTATAGAGGGATTGCAATGGATCTTCTCTAAAAAATCATCAGGGTGGGATGGGGATTGTGTGACTGCAAGAGGTTTTCTTGTTTATCAGCTGTTAATTTTGTGTACAATTGAATTAAGACATTTCTAACAACTAGTAAAATTGCACATACCTTGACATTGAAGCAATGCAATAGACCTTATCTGATTAAGTAATAGCTAACTTTTTGATCATATCAATATCCTTCTGTGAAAATTGTGTAAAAATCATAATCTCAGAGAAGTAACCTATTAATTATGGAAATTATTAGTATGCTGGACACCGGCTGCTAGAATCAGACCATGCCTAAGTTAGGAAGGCTTTCTTTTATTCAGGTTTGTTCTCCTTTGTACTGTCAGGAAGTTCAAGATACAGTTTCTCAAGACTCAGATGAAAAGTGTCTTCTATAAATTTGAATTTCCCTCTTGATCACAGTGAAGAGCATATGACAGGCATAATAGAGATGCAACTTGCAGTGTCACTTGTGCTTATTTAAAATTTATGTTGGTCTATTGAAACATACTATGAATGGTTGTGGATATCTAGCAGAAATTTACATTGTCATTTTAGAAGTTTCAATTTAACATACTCTTTTTTATTATAATTTCTAATATAAGCTTCACAATATTATTTTAAAAGAACATTTTCCTCAGTGTGGAATTTCTAAATAATCATGCAGATGCATATAGAAAATTCTTAAGTACTGTAATTCTCAGAATCTGGATGGCCAGATAAAAAGTGAATACTGCAAAATCCTAGAATAAGATTTCAAGAGCAATCAGAGGGACCACTGAAATAGGTATTCTGTAATCTTTACAGATAGTGAAGTTGTCACCTCAGAATAGAAAACATTTTTAAGAGCAAGGGTTCATGGATCAGAGGATGCTGATCTGTCACTTAGGGACATAAGTATTCACAAAAATTTTATTTTTAAAGCTAAAAGAATAACAGCAGCTTTGTCCTTTCTGCTTATTTAGAAATGCATAATTTAGAACTTTCACAATTACTGAGAAAAAAACATTGATGAAACAAAAGGATTTATTTTTCATGCTTGAAGTAAAAACTACATAAACTATGGTAATTAATCAAATTCATTCCACAAACCATGTATAACATAGCCTATATTGCAAACAAAATATAATACTACTGGCCAGTGCACTAAAACATTAATAATCTTTACACAAGATTTTTCCCTCTCCACAGAAAACCGAAACACTGATTTTAGAAGTATTTAAAAGAAGACAATTATTCTTTTGCCGGATGAATTTCCTTTCTTAAAAACAAAACAAAACCAACCACCAAAAAAAACCCAGAGTAAGAAAAAATACAGAAAATAGCCAAACCCTTACACTTTAAGTAGGTAATTCAGATGTAAAGTGAGATAGAAGAGTCACAGCAGATACAGCAATTAGTCTATCACCACAGTTTTTATTTACTGTTACTTGGAAGATGAAGATCGTAAGGTTGGGAACACAACAGAAGACTAGAGGGATGAAGCAGCAGCGGGGAAAGTGTGAGGGAGTTTGAAAGCAAACAGCCACACAATTGTGGTTTTATAGATCCATCATTTTTAAAAAGTTCTTTATACATCTTATAAAACCACCGTTTCCTGCTTTGCCAGAGCTTTCATCTTAAAATATGCATCTGGATCCTGTCACCTGGTTTCCCTCAGTGACATTTGGTGTAAAGGCATATACAACAGCTAAGCCCTTCCCTTAGTAATTCTTAGAGTAGCAGTAATCTTAAGACTATTTTCTGATTCCTTGTGAGTGTGGTAAGCTTTTATTTACTGCAGCTTTAACTGTAGACTGTTCTGTGATCCCTTGAGAAAAACTCATAGATCATACTTTCTCATGCGTATCTTTGTCAATATTCACAGAATCATTAAATAATTTAGGTTGGAAAAGACCTTTAAGATCATTGAGTCCAACCATTAACTCAGCGCTGCCAGATCACCACTAAATGATGTCCCTAAGCATCACATCTACACATCTTTTCAATACCTCCAGGGATAGTGACACTGCCATTTCCCTGGGCAGCTTATTCCAGTGCTTGACAATCCTTTCTGTTCAGAAGTTTTTCCTAAGATCCAATCTAAACCTACTTGATGCAGCTTGATCTGGTTTTCTCTTCTCCTATCACTTGTTACTTGGGAGAAGAGACTGACAGAAACCTCACTACAACCTCCTTTAAGATAGTTGTGGAGAGCAATAAGGTCTCCTCAGCCTCCTTCATACTAAACAGCCCCAGTCCCCTCAGCCACTCCTCATAAGACTTTTGCTCTAGGCCTTTTATGAGCTTCATTGCCTTTCTTTGGACATGCTTTAGCACCTAAATGTCTTTATGATATTGAGGCGCCCAAAGTTGAACACACTATTCGAGGTGCGGCCTCACTAGCATCGAGTATAGGAGGACAATCACTTCCCTGGCCTTCCTGGCCACCTGGGCATAGTGCTGGCTCATATTTAGCTAATATCAGTACCCCGAGGTCATTTTCTGCTGGACAGCTTTCCAGCCACTCTTGCCTAAGCCTGTAGCATTGCCTGGGGTTGTTGTGATGCAAGTACAGGACCCGGCACTTGTCCTTGTTGAAATTCGTACCATTGGCCTGAGCCTATCAATCCAGCTTGTTCTGTAGAGGTACAGAATGGAAGGATACAGAGAAATAAAGAGTCAGACTCCTCTAGAAAGTATACAGTGGTAGGACAAGAGGCAAAAAAAAAACCAAGCTGGAGCTTAATGAAGTTTATTAGATATAAAAGAAAAAAATTCACTGTGAGTGTGGTCTGACACTGGAACAGTTTGCCCATAGAGGTTGTTGGATCTGTGTCGTGGAGGTATTCAAAACAGAACAGGACAGGACCCTACATAACCTGGTCTAACTAGGCCTGCTTAGAGCAGAATAATGGTCTAGATGAGTTTCAGAAGTAGTTTTCAACATATAAGTCTTATACATTAATGATTCTATGAAAAAAATCAAAAGCCAGCCTAAATAAAATACCCTAGTATATGAAAAGAAGGTAAGAAAGAGAAGACTTCAGAATTTTGCCCCCAAATTCTCTACATTGTGTAGCATATGCCAGTATTTGGATCCCAAGGGGAAATATAAAATCATTTTAAAATGTAAAAATATAATAGTGGATGTGTTTACCAAATTTCTTAATTAGTTTCAAAGTAACCAAAGAATAATCACGCATTTGGTGCATCCTAGATGTTTTCATTGTAATTGTGCTTGTCATTGCAGTACAATTACTTGATGGTCTAGGGTGAAGTTGCTCTGTGGCTGCTGTACTGGCAGAGTATTTTATCTTACTTGTCAGCCACAGCATGTGATATGTTATGACATGACATGAAGTTGTGCAACATAAAAGAAAAGAAAAAAAGAAAAAAAAATCATCCTTTCTGACATAATTTCTGTAGTGCAAAACATTTTTTTGCTTTTAATTCAAGCCTCAGAACCAAATAGAACATATCAGTTGCCAATCGTGACTATTGCTAATGCAAATACATTACTTCCTAAAAGGAATGTGAGCCTCCAGAAGTATTACTTTTATTTTGTTATAAATAATTTTTTTTATATATATAAGGTTGTTAGATGTCCTACATAAAACGTATTAAAAGTGCACTTCGAAAATTGTTTTTGTTTAATCAGCATACTTTTAAAATATGAAGTTTCTTTTCTTTCATGATGGCTACTATGGCAGGAGAAGATAATCCTATACATTAGATCATAAAACTAGCAGATCAAGTCAGACTAATTTCAACCAAGATACAGCCTGAAAAATTAATGGAATTGAAGCAGCTTCACTGAAAACAACAAATAGCCTTTGAAGAAATAATTTCAGTATTCGTCCTCTTATATAATGTTTATGATCACAGTATGCAATTGTCTCACATATCATAGAATCATAGAATGGTTTGGGTTGGAAGGGAGCTCAAAGATCATCTAGTTCCAGCCCCCTTGCCATGGTGGGGACACCTCCCACTAGACCAGGTTGCTCAAGACTCTATCCAACCTGGCCTTGAACATATCCAGAGATGGAGCATCCACAACTTCCCTGGGCAACATGTTCCGGTGTCTTACTACCATCAGAGTGAATAATTTCCTCCTAACTTCCAATCTAAATCTACCCTCTTCCAGTTTGAACCCATTACCCCTTGTCCTATCACTACAGGCCTTTGTAAAAAGTCCCTTTTCAGATTTCTTGTAGGCCCCCTTTAGGTACACAAAGGCTGCAATAAGGTCTCCCCAGAGCCTTCTCTTCTCCAGGCTGAACAACCCCAATTCTCTCAGTCTGTCTGCATAGGAGAGGTGTTCCAGCCCTCTAATAATCTTTGTAGCCCTCCGCTGGAGCCCCTCCAACAGGTCCATGTCTTTCTTGTGGTGGTGGCTCCCGAGCTGGATGCAGTACTCCAGGTGGGGTCTCATGAGAGTGGAGTAGAGGAGCAGAATCACCACCCTTGACCTGATGATCACGCTTCTTTTGATGCAGCCCAGGATACAGTTGGCTTTCTGGGCTGCAAGCATGCATTGCTGGGTCATGTTGAGCTATTCATCAGCCAGCACCCCCAAGTCTTTCTTTCTCCTCAGGACTGCTCTCAATCCACTCATTGTCCAGCCTGTATTTGTGCTTGGTCTTGCCCCAACCCAGGTGCAGAACCTTGTTTTTGGCCTTGTTGAACTTCATGAGGTTGGCATGGGCCCACCTCTCAAGCCTGTCAAGGTCCTTCTGGATGGCATCCCTCCCCTCCAGTGTTTCCACCGCACCACATAGCTTGATGTCATCCGCAAACTTGCTGAGGGTGCAGTCAATCCCACTGTCTATGTTGCCAAAAAAGATGTTAAACAGCACCAGTCCCATTACCAATCCGTGAGGAGCACCATTCATTACTGGTCTTCACCTGGACATCAAGCCTTTGATTGCAACTTTTTGAATATGACCATCCAGCCAATTCCTTGTCCACCAAGTGGTCCATCCATCAAATCCATGTCTCTCCAGTTTAGAGATCAAGATGTCTTGCAGGACAGCGTCAAAGGCTTTGCTCAAGTCCAGGTAGATGGCATTCGTTGCTATTCCCTTGTCCACTGAGGCTGTTACTCCATCATAAAAGGCCACCAGATTTGTAAGACCACATGATTTGCCCTTGATGAAGCCATGTTGCTTGCCACCAATCACCTCTGCATTTTCCATGTGCCTTAGCAGAGCGTTTGGGAGGATCTGCTCCATGATCTTGCCAGGCACAGAGTTGAGATTGACCAGCCTGTAATTGCCCAGGTCTTCCTTTTTTCCCTTCCTGAAAATGGAGGTTATGTTTCCCCTTTTCCAGTCAGCAGGAACTTCATTAGACTGCCATGGAAAGTGGCTTAGCAACTTTGTCTGCCAGCATCCTCAGGACCGGTGGATGGATCTTGTCAGGTCCCAGGGACTTGTCACCTTCAGGTTCTTTAGATGGTCTAGAACTAGATCGTCACAGTAGGCAGATCTTCCTTCTCCCTGCCCCTGCCTTTAGCTTCTGCAACTTGGGCAGTGTGGCTACAGCCTTTGCCAGTGAAGACTGAGGCAAAGAAGTCATCAAGGACATCAGCTTTCTTCATATCCCTAGTGACTAGGTCTCCTGTTTCCTTCCAGAGAAGGCCCACATCTTCTCTGGCCCTTCTTTTACCACTGACATACCTGTGGAAGTTCTTCTTGTTGCCCTTGATGTCCCTGGCCAGATTTAATTCTATATGGGCTTTAGCTTTCCTAGCCGGATCCCTAGCTGCTTGGAAAACTTCTTTTTAGACCTCCCAGTCTACCTGTCCTTGTTTCCACTCTCTGTAGATTCTCTTTTTGCCTTTAAGTGTGTCCAGGAGCTTCGTGTTCCATGAAGGCCTCCTGGCATTCTTGCCTGCTTTCCTCTTTTTTGGAACACATCACTCCTGGGCTTGGAGAAAGTAATCCTTGAATACTGACCAGCTTTTTTAGGCCCTTCTCTCCTTCAGGGCTTCATCCCATTGCACTCCACCAAGCAGATCCCTGAAGAGGTCAAAGTCTGCTCTCCTCAAGTCCAGGGTGGTGAGATTGCTGCATACCCTCCCTGTTGCCCTGAGAATCTTGAATTCCACCATTTCATGGTGACTGAAGCCAAGGCTGCCCTTGAGCTTCACGTCAGCCACCAGCCCCTCCTTGTTGGTTAGGACAAGGTCCAGCATAGCACTTCTTCTCATTGGTTCCTCTACCATCTGGAGAGGAAATTGTCATCAATATGTTGATATATTTGTCCTCACACTCATTTTCAGATAGAATTGTAATGGATATTATTTGTTTTCTTAATTCTTGATCAACTGTTCTCAATATACTGCAGTTCTTAAGTTCATAGTTACAGTAGATATAGTATTTGATTTTTTTCTGGAAAGGTTGCATATTTATATCCTTACACACAGATTTTGTACCAGTTCTAATGGTTTCTTGAATATACATACTTGAGGGACTTATTGACAAAAACTTTAATGCCATTGTAAGTGCTGTGCTGATAGATTTATAGCTTTCATAGAAACTAACTCCTATGTTTTAAAGGTAATGTTTCTGGTAATGTAAGAAGGATTGGCTCTGTAACCTTTCCTTTGACTGAAGTTTTGTGAGCAGTAGTTTGGCTTTCCACTTTGTGAAAACTTGAGATGTGAGAACCTATGCATTTTTTTTGTATGAATAAAGATATTAAGAATTGTCAAGACTATAAATTACTGACACTTCCTTAAATTCACATTGTGTATAATCAGCTGGTGTTTTGCCTACCCTGTTCTCAGATGTTTAAATTTCTGTCCTTGAATATAATTGCAGCCATAGGCTAAAGGCTACAAATACTTGTATTAGGCACAAACAATCTCTAACCAGAACAACAAAAAGCATCAGAAAGAGAAAGACATTGTCAGATATCTTCTCTGGATAACTTTACAATGCATGCAATGTAAGGTTACATGTATGAAGGTTTTAAATATATGTTCCATCCAAGAATCAAGTATGGGCATAATAAAAGACTGGCATCGCTGTACATAAGATTTTAAATTTCAGGATTATCTTTCTTAAATCATGACACAAACTATTTCTATCAAATAATCCATGTGATTTACTAAGCAGAGAAGGGTTTTTATCCTATACTGTTGTAAGATTTGTTTTGGATAGGTTTAAACAATGATAATTTGTGTTATACAGTCTTTTATACTGTCTCAGATTTCTTATGCTCTATTAAACTTCTATATATTCTTTTATAAGGAATAGATGAGAAAATGTACCCTTTTATGATGATTCGTCAGTGTAATCTTATTTTTGCTTATCATATTTTCCACAATGAAAGTATGTACTTTTAAATGTAGCTTCAATTACACTATTTGGGCACTATAACACAACAATTCATTCAGTTGCCCTGATATATTTGTGGTATGTACTGTACTCCTATTTGACATCGACTGTACAAGACATGCTAGGTTCTGTGAAGCTGGGTATGACAAGTTTTTATTTTTCTATTTTTTAAATGAAACACTGGAAAATTTACCCTGTCTATATCCTAACATGAATTTACTTTTCTGTAATTATATTTGATTGTTATGGAAAAACTGCACCATAAAGGCAGGAAAAGCTTCTTCTGATTTTTCAACTTCCAACATTCTCTTTTACTCTTGGAAATTCTTGTGAAACTAGCAGTATTCCTCTGTCATTTCTTCCTCTGACTTTAGAATAATTTAGAAAGAAGACAAAAATACAGTGAAGAACAGAATGAGTTCATTTTGGTTTTTTTTCATTTAAGGTTTTCTCTTCTAATTTATATTCTGAATTTTCCAGCTGAAATTTCAGCATTTAAACTTGAATTTATTGAATTAAGCTTCCTGTAATCCTGTATCCCCTTACCTGATGGAATTTAGGATATCTGGCTCATTCCTAGTCATGTTCGGGTCATGTGTGGGACTCGACTCAGTAGATGTTCCATTTTCTAACTTAGGGATGCCTAGACAGGGAGATGAACCAATTCCTTGGATAGTTTTACGGGAAGATCTCTATGTTGTTTTCCTCTTCCCCTACATGGCTTTCTAATTTCTTGCAGTTGCATAGCTGCAGTAGCACTTCTACTTCTTTTAAAATTTGATCTTCAAAGAAACATCATTCCAGAATGATCCCATGAAGTGATTCAGGAAGGTGAATTGCATTGTTTGTGAGAATGCTAGTGGGGAAAACTGAGACATCCCTACAAAAAAAGTCAGACGAGAGGATTTTAGAAGACCAATTCTTAAACTGTCATTGTCGATGTAAGACTGTCAAGATTTAGGGTCAGGGCCATCTACTAGACCTATAACAGATGTTCTCTCTGTTAACAGCTCTCCCTTCTCAAAGAGAAAGAGAAAGGGAATAAGGCAGACACACTTATGGATTAGAAAAGAAAACTAAAACAGCTTTAAGAAAAATAACAATAATATGGAATGTATACTAATATATACAAAACTAGTGTGGAACCCCTACCCCCTGATGGCAATTATGTCAGTACCACCACCGATGCTGTGTGCAGGCACTGGGGAAGTCTCAGACTGGACTCAGTGGCAGATGGGAAAAAAATTGAGGAGCTGGTTTCTGGCTCTGGATTCAGGAACACATGAAAGCAGAGCAAAAAGATCTATTCTATTTTTACCATCATCAGACAATGTCCAGCCTCTTCCTGGGAAGCAGGGCTCCAGTATGTATAATGGTTGTTTTGGAAGAAAAATGCCTCTATAACAAATCACCCTCTCTCCAACTTCCTCTTGTCTCTCAGCTTTTATTTCTGGTAAGGAACATCTTTTCAGTCAGTTTGGGTCAGTTGCCCTGGCTATGCCCTCTCTCAATCTCTTGCCCATCCCCAACCTACTGGCATCTGAGGAGGGGTTGGTGAGACAACCTTGATGCTGTGTGCACACTCCTCAACAGTACCAAAACACTGGCATGTTATCAACACCATTCTAGCTACAAATATAAATCACAGTACTACGAGCCCAGCAACCTATGGTGAACGTTAACTCCATCCTAGCCTTACCCAATACAGAAAGACTGGAAATTTGATGGTTATTCATTGTTTATAGAGAAAAGGAGACTGAGCTTAATATACCAGGACATTAGTTTGTCAGTCACCTTTACAAGTTCATCTCTTGCCTAGACAAATAAAATGTTGCTTCATATCTAAGTGCTGATATCATACAATTTTATAAGCATTTAAGTTTCATCACATTACTCTTCTCTGTCTATCCATTCCCTGACTGCCTTTCTTTTTGTAATAAAGTAGTATAAGTCTCTCACCTTCACTCTGAGGCTGGATAGTCCCTCTTCCACCCTTTCTGTCATCTGCAATTCAGTATTAAGTATATTGCTGCAGACCACCACACTATGCTGACAGTTTTCCTCAAGCTTCTCAGATAAGCACAACCCGGCTTTTTTGCTGCTGCCCATCAGCCTACCTACAAATATATGAGCAGTTTTTAAAATGTTTCCTTTCAAATGCCTCCTTAAGTTTTTATTGTCATGTGTTGCCTACATGAAGTTGCTGATAGTCTAAATGGTTGTTGTGCTTTTGCCTACCACAACAGTTCCTGAAGTTTCATTCCTTCCTTGAATATCACATTCCATGACTTACCCAATTTGAAATTTCCAGGCCATTTACACTCTCTGTACAGCATCAGGCTCAATGGAGTAGTGGTCTCTGAACACACTATGTGCTACTCTGACAGTTTACTGGTAAGTGAAAATCCTCATGATTCACAGCTGAAGGGTGGTGGTGTTTCGTTTTTTTCTTTTTTTTGTTCAACTAGCTGTGAGACTAATCAAAAGCTTTACATAGTTTTAAAATTAATGGATTTCTGAATAGAATAAAAGGCAGATTTTTTTATAAAAATGAATGTTTACTACAGATATTAATTAGAAGTTAATAAAGAAAATAATAAAGACAGATTTAAGTTAAAGCCATCATCCATAATTCATCTAAGAACCACTTTTTTCTTGTCACTCCCTAGTGGTTTTGTATGAAAAAACAGTGCACAGTTTTCAATGGAAATCAGAAGTAGGGAAAACTTTTTAAATAAGAAACCATTCAGTGTGCAATTAGTTCCTGCTTACTTGGTAAATCCTGGTTCTTCTGTCATTCTGGGTTGCTGATAAGCACCGTATATCATTTCACAGTGTGGTGAGTCTGAGTACGTAAGGAAGAGAAGTTTGAAGTAGTAGTTTGGAATATCTGTTTTTGTTAGTCAAGTCCTGCAAATTGCCTTTCTGTCAGCATACAAAGGCTGATATTAACAGATGTATTGTTTTCAGTGCTCATGTACTGGGGGAATGTAGTTAGTCTGCATGCTATATAAAATGAACAAAAATAAATAAAAGAAAAAAGAAAATAGAATCAGGAAGCAGTCCATGTTTTTAAAGGAATTGCAAAAGGATTTCCAGCCTGAAGACTGTTAATGAAAAGACAGAACTTTTGAGACATATTAATCTCAGTATAACATGGCCTACATCACCCTGAGGAATGCTAAGTGAGAGATTAAGTATGTTTATTAACTTGAGATCTAATTTAAAAGCTACATAACAGAAGAAATGAAGGAAAACATTTCTTATAATAAAATTCTCCAAACTAAATCTTAGATGTTGACAGAACTTCGGCTGAGAATAAAGCAGAGAAATTATACTTTCTTGGAATACAATTTTCCAGTTAAAGACAGACATATAACAATGTTCTAGTCTGTGGCAGACATAAACCTCATAATTTTATATGAAAATATATATAGACATTTTTTCTTATCACTTACCCACCTCCAGCAGGGTATCTGCTTTTTTTGAAAACAAGTAGTTTTTGAAGAGTTACCTTTATATTCAGATCAGGAACTGTAATGTTTTTGTTGCAGCAATTAAAATGACAATTGAGGGGTCTCAGATTATCAGCATTTTAATGAGTTGAAAATCCGACTTTCACTTATACATTTGAATCATGATTCAATGATTTATTAAATTTTGCAAATTTAAAAAATTCCAGTTAAATATTCAGAAGTGAGTTGAGTGGAAGATGGAAGATCAAAGTTATTAGAGAAAAAAATAATGATTCTCAGGGTACAGGCTTCTTTGTTCTCCCCCCTGCAAGTGTACCATTAAGTTACACCTGCACCAATTTTAGATTGACATTTCTCCAAAATACAAGTGTTACATGATCTCATTGCAAAAATTATCACAAGGGAGCAATATTGTGGTATCATATACTGTCCCATGAATGACATTGGTAAATTCTAGTGTGAAAGTTGTCTAATAAACTTGCTTCATTTTTAAAAAATATTCCTAATTGAATAAACATTTTAACTTTTTCCCACTCAAATTCTATCTATTTTCTTATTTGTGAGCATAAAAGATGCTTGTAATCTGTTTCATGAGTGCTACAATCTTTTGGAGTCTTTTTTTTTTTTAGCTTTTTTTTAAAAATATTTTTCCTGTTTCGTTGGGATTTTTGTCTTTCCCTATTTCAAGTAGATGTACCCAGTGATTTTACACTTTTTTTTCTCATGTGCATTAGTTTCTGTTTTCCTCAAATTCCTTCATTATAGTCCTACTGAGAGACAGTTTACAGCAGAACAGCATAATTGCTATATGAAAGGAATTAATTTTCTCCTTGTTTAAAAGAAACAAATTTAGAATGTTTATTTGGTTCTCGGTGTTTATGTGATACAGTTTTGTTAAGTCAATATAAATACATATGTTGTAAATAACAGATACAACCAACATATTGGTGAAAACACACTAAATGGATGGGAAAACTCATTTATATTAGTGTTATTAGATGAGGTACATATTAGAAAAATATTTTTATCTAAAATAGATTGAAAATAAGCCTATATTTAAATTAATTTCAGAGCAGAACTTTTGGTAACAACTGAAGGAGTTATTTTGCTTGTTGTATGTTATATGTTTTTAAAAGAACAATAGTTGAGATTTTAGACTCTATACCTAGATAACACTGTAATATTGCTGAGTGGTGAGAATATTGTCTTTAATAAATAAGTGTTCCAGCTGTAATATATAGTTCTAAATGTGTA
This sequence comes from Coracias cyanogaster, assembly GCA_033124195.1. NCBI lineage: Eukaryota > Metazoa > Chordata > Aves > Coraciiformes > Coraciidae > Coracias > Coracias cyanogaster. The sequence continues at coordinate 100,622 of JAVSBS010005424.1, forward strand.
ATTTTAAATGTCACAATATTATTAAATTATTTAAAGTTTACTTTTCACTTCCATAAAAGACTTGGGGAAGAACCTATCTACCTTAGGTCTAAATGACAACACAATTTTTGGCCTAATTACATAGATTAATGTCTGTATTGTGTATGCAGTCACTTTCAAAGCACATATAATTCCTGGAAAACTTAATAGTGGGAAAAATGTTGCAGCACACAAATCCAGTGATTCAATGCTCTGGAAAGAAATAGAAAGCGGATAGCAAGAAGAAGAAGAAGAAGGCAGGTGCCTGTAAATAAAATTATTAACAGCACAACCACTTAATATTGTTCAGAAAGAGTCTTCATTATTTCAGAGACAGGAAAGATAAGTATTGGATAGATTTTCTCAGTATTCTTTGTGTCTTCTTTGAGTCTTACTCTGAGGCAATTCAGGTTGTGTACACCTTTAATATCTTTGAAGAGAGAAGAAATCCCATCTGATGTTACTATATCCCAAACATATTACATCTTAGGGAGGATATTTAGTGTCTGCCAGGAGTGTCAAAGACTTTTTTATCCTAATTTCTTTGTTTGAAAAGTAGATTCAGCAAAACTATTTCCCTTAAGTCCATACCAGTCAGTATCTACTTTCTACAACACCTCAACTCTCTAGCACTAAGAATTATTCACTGCAAAGACTGAATCATTTCACACACAGAAAACTATTGCTGACTTCAGAATTTTGCAAACTGATATCTAATCCATATTGCTATCATTTTATTTATTAGTGGATGATAGCTGATATTGAGGCTGACCTGATAAGAATTAATAGGTCTTTAATGTATTTGATAATTCTCTCATATTCAAACTGAATCAGTACACGGTGCCGCTTAATTTTCTACTGCCATGGTATTCAGGTTTCTGAAACGCAGGTGTAGATTGGAAACCTGTCCAAATGTAAGAAAGATAAAGTGTTAATATCCCATGGCAGAAATAAAACTTGTTTTTCCACTACTTAAAAATTGCCACTTAACATTTTATGAAATGTAATAGCCTATGTTGCCCAGGTGGCTTTCTCCCCTGGTGTCTTGATTAAATATTTACTTTGTTTAAGAGTCAACAGAGGACAGAAAAGTCTCTGAAAATACATTTAAAAACATTCTCTAAAAGTTTATATTAAAACAGAATTTTAAACAGAACTCTGTAAAATGCATTCTATTTGCAAGAAAAAATATTTCATATCATGTTTCTTGAAAATTTAGATGGCTGCATCATTTTGGGCTTTGAATTATTCATCTACAGATATTTGCTATGTACAAATATGGAGAATAAACCCCACCAACTGAACAAAAAAGAAAAAGCCCAGTCTCTGCTTCAGACAGGCTAGATGCCAATTAGAAATTACAAATAACTGACATCAAACATGGTTACATGAGTTAATCTGTAATTTGTTATTAAACAAAATGACATACAAGGGTTTTGGAAGCAATTTGTATGAGGGAAGCCTACAAAAGAGGAATATTATTGCAACACTGCAGTAGTATCTAGATTCATGTCCCATAGTTTATGTTTCTTTTTGCTGAATTATTCACAAACAGAGGCAATGTTTCAAAATTTTAAGGAATTTCAAAGAATGGAAGAAATGAAGTATCCATATTTTTTTAGATGGGAAATACAGGCATTAGTAAGACTTGTGAAAAGACAGGTAAGCCATAAGAGAAAACCTGTTCTTTTTCTGAAGGATTTGCTCAATAACTACTATCAAACCACTAGATTTCTTAGAACTGTGGCAAAATAAGGCACCAACTCTACTCTGTAGGCATCACTTGTTAGAGGTAATCACGTGGCTTTACCTCTTTTCTCAAACAATCAGAAGGCAAGATTTTTCTTTCCATCAACTTTGGTTGTACTGTTGTGATAAATAGAGAAGTATGGCAGGAATCACTGTAAAATGACCAGTGATTTTTTTGCACAAGCCACAGAAGGATGGTTTGACAGAAATATCTATTTTCAATATTACACCATTGTCTTTAACAAAAATTTTTAGTTTCCAAAGAATACATGAATTAACCTAAAACTCATTAGATTAGACATATAATCTTTTTAGCCTTATTATTTTTATGTTTCTAGCATAAGTTCTTGTTCCATTTTACAATTGCAAGATTTGGTAAACTACTGTTTGACTTACATATTTTGTTGACTGTAGGAGCTACATCTTTAAGAACCTGATTTCTTACAGATAGTAAAAAACCATAATTCAAAGAAGGAGATTAAAATATCTGCAAGTGGTAGGTGTGGAAATCTAATTCCCACAATTTGTGTGCATGCTATCCTTGTAAAAATACAGCAAACAAAAAAAAAATCACATATTACATATTGTAGCTACTATGCTCCTTGCTCTTGTTTTTCTTGTGATGCATGATACTGTTTTAATGTTTTCCATCTTTTCACACAATATTTTTGTAAGACCTTTTATGTATTTAGTCTACACTTTGTACAAGTGAACTATGTATCTATTATATAGAACTATGTTATGTAAATAAAATGACAGTTAGTAAACAAAAATATTGACTGGAATATGGTGGTCAAAACTGAATCACAGAATCCCAGAATCATTATGGTTGGAAAGGACCTCCAGGGTCATCAAGTCCAACCTTTCTCCTAGCATCTCTCTAACCACTACAACAGTAGTACAATAGTAGTACAATAAACCATTCTGGTGAGCAAGCGGTAAACATGGCTGCCAGAGTTTTATACAAGTTTTACTAAATAGTTATTTAAAAAGATAATTAACTACAAAGACCCCTTTGTCTACATTTGGCTTTAGGGTTCCCCATACTAGTGCTGACAACAGCCCTCTCATTCCTGTTATTACAGGAACACTGTAATTTGGAGGCCATGCCAGTCAGAGCAGCAAAATGTGTTAGCTTGCAGCATGTCATTCCTGTTTACTCACGTCTTTCAGCAGAATTATCAGTTCACACGCTGTGATGATTTAACAGCTTTCTAGTTCACGCCTTGCAACATATAGTGGGTAAGCTGCCATCACCCTAGAGATAACAGACCAATATCACTGTCGCCCACTTGCATTAGGCATATGAAGGGGGAAAAAAATTAACACAATTAAGTAGGCTAATAACTTGAAATTTCAAGTAAACACTATACAAACCTTTCTCCCTGTACTTCAGAGGAATTCTTTCATTTATATGCTTACTGAAAGGAACCAAACCTGTGTAGACTGCATCCTCTGAGGGACTAAGCCATGGTTCTGCACAGACCTCGCATCTCTTCATCTCTTAGGAGCTAAGTTGTTATGTTTCTAACAGGACTTGAGCCTTTACATTTCTCTTTTGTGGGGAAAAAAATCATCCTGCTAAAAGCATCAGTGCTCTCTACAACACTCAATTCACACATATTAGTCACTACTTCACTTTGGTGTCTCTTTTATGTTCCATACAGCAGCTCCAATGTACTCAGCAGGGTGATTTTCAGTGGCCACTGCAGAGTGCTTTGCTGCACATTAAAAAGAGCTTCTTCAGCTTTTTATCTCCCAAGTCACTTGTTTCTGTCAAACAGAAACTGGATTTCACATGAGGGATCAGGAAAAGAGAAGGAGGGAGGGGGCTTTTTGTGTGGGGTTTTTTTGGTTGCTTTCTTGTTTTGCTTTTACTTAGGTTTACACTTTGTTCCTGTAGCTGCCTGTATTAAAGTATTAAAGCTTGTATTTTGCATGAATACATCTACCGTAACACCTACGTGTGGTCTACATGATTTAGAGTAGAAAAACACTGTCTTCACTGTGAACATACTCCTTCCTCTACCCTAAACCCTCAAAGGGAATAGAAGGCATTTGGGCCCATTGAAATGAAATAAAGCCTTGATCACTGGGAGTTAGGCAGAAAGAAATTCCAACTTGGCATGGTGGTATTTAAGGCTTAGTGCTGTAGCTTCCTTTACCTAACAGAGCTCTAAGTTAGAAATGGCAGGAGAGGTCTAACAGTTCCATAGCCAGATTTATAGCCCAGGTACAAAAATCGACAAGTAATGGAGCTGAGCTAGTCTCCTGTAACTGCTTAGTTTTCTGACAGAAAAGTGGGACAGCCTCTTCCTCCTGTTTCCTTAGTGCAAGATCTAAGCTGAGGCTTAGACACCAAAACGGACATGAGAACTTACTGATGAATACACAACTAGTTAACTTAAATGACAGCAACACAAGCACTTCCAGCATCAGCTGGGAGCACATGGAAGTTAATGTTAATTTTTGATTTAGGCAGAAATACTTGTGGTCAACTGTAATTCTCAAATTAACCCAGGGAGGTGATCCCGGGTGCCATGCAACGCTGGGTCTATGCAGAGAAAAAACATAACCTACCGTTTTCATTAAGAATAGAAACTGCATGTTTTGCTAGAGGAAAAACCAAAACACCACCACTGTTTCTTCTGGCAATGAGAAAATATCCATAACCTTACAGTTTTATATCTGAAGGACCTAATTCAAAGATCAGTTAATTCATTTGGGAAAAAAAAATATCACCACAGTCAGCTTTAGAAGGCCAAAGTAACGTGGGGGCGGGGGCGTGTAGGGTGTGTGTTTCAGATAAGGGAACAAACAGCATATCATGAAGCTCTGACTAACTTCCCATCCTAGTTTCTTCAAATTTCTTGTACATCAAGCAGTTTTCTTGCTTATAGATAGAGTTTATGCTCCCACCAGACACCCAGATTTAGCTACTGTTATTAAGATTAATGTTATACAGCCATGGGAGAATTCCATTCACTCGGCATTTCGTTATGGAGGTGTATTAAAATGCCTACTGCCTGCCTGTCTGGCTAGTAAAGTGATCAGTGAAAACTGCATCTAGAATGCCTGTAGGCCTACTGGGGAGGATATATGGGAGCTTCACGTTTCAGATTTTGTGGATTATTCTAGAAATGGACATTATTTTACCCAAAGGCATATTTAAAACTTAAGACCTTTCAAACCTCATTCTGTATTACATAAGCCAGGTCCAAAAATTGTTTTTTTTCTTGTTTTCTCAAGAGAAAAGTACTTACAAAGTATTGCTGGTAAGATGGGATAGGAGGAGACACACAGTCACCTTTCTGAATGAAGCAGAACCTGTGCTGAATGGCACGAGCTATCCTTGTCTGAGGAACAGCCTTCTGTGAAAAACCAAACTCAGCATTTCTGGAGATTTCGCTGGGTTTTATGCCAATATCCTTGTGATTATAACAGAAATCTATCACACTTATGACCTTCTGATGGAAGGTGTAACACAGACTTGACCAACACTGATGAGGTGGGGTTTTTTGTAAGGGGTTAGGTGGTTGCTGGAGTTTTTTATAGCAACTTTCCCCACCTCCCCATTTAAATGTGGCTGCTCTTCTCATAGTTCAGCTGTACTAATCTGTACTGACTTACACTCCATTCTTTGATTTTCAGACTCAAGCCAGTAATGCTCTACTGCACAAGTCCAAGATACTCTAGAGAATGTCACTTTCAGACTTCTGTGTGAATTCCTCCCTATCTTGGAAGAGATTTCCCAAACACTAATGTGTACAAGTCACCTATTATCTTTATTAGACATGATAGAAAGAAAAAACTGAAACCAGAATTAAAAGAAAAAAAATGTCATTTCTGTGACCTACACAATGACTTAATTGTAATTTAGTCTACAGTTAACTGTATGAGACCCCCAGTGATTTTAAGATTTGCTGCAACTTTAGTTGTTGCAGTATTAAGTTGAGAACTGAACAGAGTCAATACTGAGGATTAAGCAACATTAGATTATAAGACAGTTCATTTCCGAATTCAAATAATAAAGAATTTTTTGCATTTTAGCTTACATACAGGACACCCCTGGGCAAGGCACTAGTCCTCTTTTACCTTTTGTTGATGTTTCAGAGGTGCAGCAGAGACACTAACTACGTAACTGAAGCAAACAGCAAAGCTTTTGGCTCACGGTTAAAACCATAGCTAGAAACAGCTCGATTCTAGAAACCCCACTGGCTGCAATGGCAGCCAGGGAGTTAAGCCTATTCTAAACTGCATCAGAGATGAAAGCAGCCTGTGATACAGGGAACCTTCAGTCCAAATCCAGCCTCGTGCTTACCTTGTCTCTAACTGAACCATTTTTCACAGTAGTAGTGGACTTTGGTACATGGACATTGCAATGTTCTCTAATCTGCACTACCACACAGTAGCAATGCAACAAGTTTACAGTGTTTAATCCAAACACTTATCTTTTTCTTTTTCCCCATCTTTAAAGGGAGGTCCAATCCAGAACCGAAAGTCCAAGCGTTGCCTGGAATTGCAGGAAAACAATGAAAATGAATTTGGATTTCAACTCGTCCTTCAGAAATGCACTGGACAACGCTGGTCTATAACAAATGTCCTGAAAAGCTTGTCATCATAGCAGACTAAATTTTTTACCCATTTCTTTTGCTACCGTGTAGCAAGTATTGCATTGTTGCCTGCTGTACTGTATTCCTCTCACCCCCCCCATACCCCCGATTCCTTCTCTCCTATTTTTTGTCCCTTTGATTTTATTTTGTGAGTGTGTGAAAATTGGGTTTGTGGGCTGAAAATAAGATGTTTTTATTTCACAATGATGTTTTAATGGCATTTATAGAGACACTGAATGACAGGTGATGGGTAGGCTATCCTAAAATATTTTACAATTGTATATAGGAAACAAATGGAGAGTATTTATAACTCAAACTTTTATTGAATAAAAAAAGTCCAAACACTATTACTGACTAGCTGTCTCCATGGAAATCCATTTGGATGTTAAGTGGTGGTATCATTTCTTTTATTAACCCAAACCTGATCCCTGCAAGTTGTTGGTGTGCATAAGTGTTCTCCAGACACGTGGTCAGAAGTCCTACCTGCACACTAGCAGCTACTGTGAGGGAGGATTTTCTCCCTTCTCTCCCTCTAGCCAGACCTGTCTAGGGTGCTGTAGCTACTACTGAGGAGAGATGTGGGGTGCAGTGTGGAGGTGTATAATAGGCACCCACCTACTTTTCCGCACCACTACTAGTAAATAAAACTACAGAGAGAACCCCAGGGCTCAAGCAGGCAGGGAAGATAATTAATGAGAAGAAAAAAAACTACAAGAGAAAAGCAGCAGCTACTTAAAAGAAAAATAAAGAAAAACCTAACATATCTCATTGCATTGGCCTACGTTTCAATGACTGCACTTTCCTCCCAATTGGTTATAGTTCTTACAACTTCTATTTTCCTTTTTTTTTTTTTTTTAAATGCACTGTTCCCTGGCTACCACAGGCTTGGATAAAAATGTCTCCATCCAAGAGCAACAGCAAAAAGTGTGAATTCACTCTGCCCTTCTCTATACCTGTAAGGAGGTGTGAATGCAGTGCCCTGTCACTTCATCTCAGCTAAGACTGGAATGAGAAGAGGAAGAAACAGTCTGATGAGATAAACCAGAACACTAGGATTACTGGCCTCTTTATTTCCAGCTGCTTTTATTTGTATGTAAATTTCTTCTCTTTTATTACTTATTTGTTCATTTTTATTCTGTTGTTTGTTACCTTAAGTAACAGTCATAAACTCTTCTGGAGCTGGTTATGTTCCAATTTGTCTTTTACAGACTGGCTTCCCATCTAGGACCAGCTAGCAGTACTGTTTCTTACGACTGTTTAATAAGTCACGTGGCACATTAATTATATGTATTCAACCTTCTGCTATACATAGTTGCCATCCATCTGCTTCTCAGAGGAGAAAATGCTGAGCCAACAACAGAAAAACAGTAACAGCCAATAAAGATGGGCTTAACACCTGCACTTTGACCAACTTCAGAGGTCCCTCAGGTGTGTTTGAGTGAAAACTCCCATTAAAATTAGAAACCTGAAAGAGCACCAATAAACTGAGTGTCAGAGTACCACAGCTAGACAAGATAATGCAGCTTTAATTTCACCCTGTAGAGAAAACAGGAGGTTGCTACACAATTGAGCCAAGCCTCCTGCACACTGGGGCATGTGCAGAAGGCTCAGTACACGGCCTGCAGAGCCATTCTGAGCATTCCCAAGCTCCACTACTGACCAACTGGACCTATTTTTCAATGCATTCCAGATGAATAATGAAACTGAACGTTCAGACAGAGAAAAAGCACAAAACTTGTATAGTGAGATAAACTAAGCTTCCTTTCAGCAAAGATACCAAGACTTCACTGCATGGAGATTCAGCCAGAAGGGAAAATGAAATAGTATGGATCGAACCAGTCTCCTCTTGAGTCTTACAGGCCTACCGCACTCTTAGCATCTTAGCAGCCACTTTCTCATTTGTTTTGCCCATTTTAAATTTATTTTTTTATGAGCACTAGAGGGAGATATCTGGCAAAGACTTGACAAAAGTGAAAGGAAGGCACTGAGCTCTGAATGGTTTTATTTCATACCAAAATGAATGCTGCATGTCTACCACTTGCCCAAAGAAGACTGTACTTATTCCCAAATACAGGGCAGCAAAGGGCTGACTTTCACTGCAAAGGGGAAAAAAACCCAACCCAAACCCCTGAAGTGAGCCACAGAGGCTCACCAGGCCATGTTTGGTGTTATCCAGCCATACCTCCGCAGCTACACACCCATTCTAGGGCTGCTGCTCCCCCTTCATTCCCATGGGGCCTGCACCAAGGAACAGTTTTCTTCAGCTTCTCTGAAACAGAACCACATTACTGGGAATCCCTCAGTGGCAACCGAGGGATTAAATTTGATTGTGCTGCAATTCTACTAACTGCAGTGGAATTACCAAAATAAACACTGGGGGGAAATACCCCATAAATCCAGACTTGAAATATGACTTTATACTACAACAATTCAGCTATATGTAAAATACATGCACTATAATGCGCTTTTACCTTTGTTTTATATCACAGTGTAAACATCTTTATGGGATAACAAAGAAAATGGGTTTAAATCTGTGACTAAGCCTAGCAAAAAAAGTAGAAAAATAGTAGAAATTATGAATGTACATAAGGAGCGCCATTATTGTGCACTTTTCCAAGACATAAGTCTATGGACAGTTTTTCTTTGAGATGTGTCTTCTCTTGGAAGAGAGGGGAAAAAAAGCTCACAGCAAGCAGACCTGAAGGACATAGCCATCTTTAGCTAGACATGCACTCACTCTTAGTCATGAAATGCCTCATCACCACTTTCCTTTTCAAATACAGAGGCATAACATAGACAAATAATCACCATAGTAAGTGAAAAATAAAACTCACCTTCACTTTCTGAAAAATTATAGAATGTTATTCAACTCTCAGTTGCCTCAAGTGGTCAAAAACATTTCCAAATCTGCTTTGGCAACAGTTTGGGGGTTTTTAAAGTTGTTTTAAAGAGGGAAAGCTAGCACTTAAGGGCAAAAAAGAACACCGTTCCAGAAGTCATACAACTCCTCACTCAACTATGGTCAGAGATGAAGACAACCCAAAAGATCCAGTCAGCAGCCCCTTCCTCCTGCTGCTATAGAACCACTCCCAAAATATTTTGATGAGTTTTTCTTGACAAGTAACAACAGTGTATCTACTAGCTGATAAGGACATCCCCACAATTAAAAAATAAAATTTAAAGCAACCATAAGCCTGCCTCCTATTGTACTACTTCAAATATTTATGAACATGGACTTATTTTCCTCTATCTCCTCAGGTATCATTCAGCCAAAGTGTTCATACCAGGATAACACCTCTAGTGGTTTCTCAAGGCTGTAAGAGTTCCACTGTGTGTGTTCTCACAACACCTACACATGGAGCAAGGCACCAGCAACAAGGAGACAAGCGGCTGTGCTGACAATATGAGCACAACACACAGAAAAGAACACTTTCACATCTTTGCGGAGAAGATATTAGGGTTTGGCTTGTATCAGCGATCCCTACGTAATACTTCTGGAGATGGGCTGTACAGTCTTCAGAAGAGATCCAGGTTCTAGGAACTCATTCATTTGTTTACATATTAATTTTTTCAAAGCTAAGGTTATTCAGGCGCATGGACTACCAAGACCATACCTGTTCATCATCAGCTAGAATTTGGACAAGAGAATTCAGTAGTGCCCTCACCTGCCTGGGCTTTCCAGGCTTGCTAACTGCTGTTGGGAGTGACTGTGAAGAACAGGGCTTAGCATTATCTTCTGCTATGGAAGAGGCAGCTAATTTTGATTTCATCTTTTTGAAAGACTAAAAGTCTTAGTTATACTACCTTCTGTGTCTCTGCTAAACAGAAGTTAATCAGTCAACACCCATCACACAGCCTTTTTATATATGCTGATAAAGAGGCAGCTGTGAAAGTGGTAAGTATGTGGCTGTCACATGTCATTCTATAATGTGTAGCACTGAATACTCAGCTGGAGATACAGAGAAAGGGAAGCACCGAGATATCAAGGTCACATCAACAGAATGCACCACAATTTTGTTGACATCCTACATCATGCATATTTGTGTGTGTTATCGACCTACACCACCAGGTATATATAAATGTATATATAAAAACATAAGCATGCATGTACACACCCGTCCATAAACAGTTTACTGGCAAAAATACCCAAACCCCACAACACATTAAAGGGCATTTCATTCAACCACAGTCTTAAAGACATGGAAACGACACCCAAATGAAAGGTCTGGATCACAATTTCATCACTGTACTATCCAGAATACCTGCACTACTATTTCTAAGGCTGACAAAATGAAACAGAACATAACGTCATCAGTCAAAGTGGATGCTGAGAACACCTTTCTAAAGAGCTGAAAAAGTACAACACCTGTGCTGCAAAGACAAGAATTGAAAGTTATCCTATTGACAGCAACTTTCCAAAACAGATCTTGTGCTCCAAGTATTTATGCTGAACAGCTCTAGACAGATTTGACAGCCATTGGGGAAGATGAAGAAATATCATCACCATGCTAGAGAATTCAATCACATGGATTTTACTGCTTCTCATATGCTTTGCCACTGAGCATATTTTACCTGGGTATACATCAGACAAGAAAAAAACCTTAACCACAAAAACAGTACCAGTAGTAACTTTAAATTTCTGGCAGGTATCACATTTCTAAGTCTAACTTTCCTATTCTGAAGAAGTGGAGTCCAAACTTAAATTGAATTCTTTGATGCCACATTGGGTGGCTATATATTAGATACCTAGCCCTTCTGCCTGCAGTGCATGCCACCTCCAGTTTTCCACCCTGTGTAAATTATGCCCAGGCATCTTCCTGTTACAATTTCTGTGTATGTTTTAGTCAACAAAATTAAGGAAAAAGTCTTTCTACTCTCAAATTTGATAGCAGAGAAACAGAAACTTTCAAGATGACACTTCAGACTTTAAACAGTTCATATTTAAACCACCGTACTGTTCCATAGCACGACTTTGTCTACTTCATCTCACAATCAGTAACTGCTGTCAAGGATGGCAAATTTAAATAATTCTACTTCTTAAAAGTGATGCTTTCAGGTATTAAATCCTTCACTGAAGTTTCCTGGGAGAGATTGATCACATGGAGCTTTCATCATTTGACAAGATCAGAAAATTATATTATGTATCATATCTAAACTCACGCAAGTCAAGGTTTACTGATGTCATTTCAGAAGCCTGGCTGTTCACTTAGACTTCCAATTGCCTGCAGAAGCTATCATTTACTTCCTGGAAAACATTCTCATGCCTTTTCATGAAAGATTAATATCATCAGATAATCAAATCAGCTAGAGAGCTATCATCCTTTGACATTTGTATGTCAATTTCTGTGAGACCACTTGAAGAGTCACATACTTTTCAGAAGGAACATTGTTATTAAAACTCAACTCTTGGTGATTAATTGAATTATAGCCCATTGATACAGACCTTTCTTATGTCTCAATACAATGTCTGGCACTGTAGAATCAGCACACTATTAAAGATGACAACATGAGTCAGAAGTACAGAAAAATTACATTTTCCAGCAGATCTGCTGACACGTCACACCTCACACTTCCCCACAGAGCACTCTGAGATACATACATATTACTGAAGATTTTTTAAATAATCAGGTGTGTCGCAGTTCAATACTCTCTTAAAATCATGGCTGCTAATTTGCCTTTTTGATAGCGAGAGTGCTGGAAGGAAGCTGCACGAGTGTCATCTGCCAGCAGCTCCCTCTGTATGCAGGCATGCCTGGGACTGTATGAAGGGGAACCAAGATAGGGTATGGGGGGACGGACTCAAGCTGCTCCATGGTGCCACTCCTAGAAATCCTTGGATCGCACTACAGCTTCTTCCTTGCATGATTACATAATGCTGCACATTTTGCTCTCTAATTTTATCAATAGGTCTTTTCAGATCAAAGTGGGCGCATGCCCCACTTTGTCCCGCCTCTTGTGCTAAAGAAGCATCATTTTGTGCTTAACAGTTATTTTTATTCTAACACTGAAGAACAAAAGAAAGTCTGCTCAAAATTGTAGCTTACATATAAATCCAAACCTTACAGCTTAGAAGGCACTTACTTTCTTTCTTCAGTATGGCCAAGAAGCCATCATGTATGGAAGCGTTCTAAATTCTCTAGCTTCTTCAGTACGTTACTTCTGGGTTATGTATATCTGCCCATAGCTTTTTTCCTTTTCATTAAAGAGCTATTGTTACCATATGATGAAAAAGGAGGTTTGCTTGCAGTCCGGAGCTTTTCCCTTCTGAAACATTTAAGAAAATAGGGTTCATGAATGCTGGTTTGTGAAAAAACTTAATTTGGCTCCCAAACTAGCATATGTTACCAGAGATCACTCTCTAATTCTTTGATCCAGCAGAAAAGCTTGAACATTACACAGTATATGGCACCAGAAATACACCATCAATGTTTTATCATCTTTGTACAACTGGAACTAACATGACAGATGTGTCTTTGAAGTGACCTAGAATTTCTCACCTATGTAAAGACAGAATATAAGACTTGAAAGTCAGAGAGGAAACAAGAATACTTTGCTATCACAAACATACCTTGGAGCTCACAGCTGAAGAGACAAAGCACAATCATAGATACTGGTGACTTCATATTTACCCTAACAGAGAGGCAGTTATAGAATGCAAGTGTAGAAAGACAATATAGAAGAGAAGAGGAAGAAAAGGCTAATCAGACAGCTTACACTTGCCTAAAGTTAGTTTATTTCTTGACATAAAAGACAGCACAAAGCCACGGACTGCAAGACAGGCATGTGCTGATATTCATATAGCTGTGGAACCTCTCCAACTTGAGTTTTTTCTGTCCTTCCTCCAGTCATCAAGTGATGCAGTCCTGATGCTAAAGCCAGAAAATCCATCACAACACAGATGCTGACCCTTATTTTCCGTGTAGCACCTTACACGTGTCTCATAAGTAGCACCTGTATTACCCTTGCTTTTAAAAACTGAGCAGAAATTCCTCTGGTGTGGTATATGCCAACAGTTGCCTGTGAAATGACAATAGTTTATACAACACCTTTCTGACCTCTGCAGGTACTCTACTGTTACAGTAATAATCATCACAAAAATAGCATAGAACAAAGTTGAAAACTGTAAAATGAAACAACCAACTGAAACAAAAAATTAGTCCAAGTCAAACCCTGAAGTCAAACAAGTACACACAAGTCTGCAGGTAAACTGCAGACAAATGCTCAAACGCAAACTGAATTTTGCAACTGGAACTGAGGGACTATCCAGAGGTAACACAACCACTGCTGCAGAGTATTCTTACATGACCCATTAAGGACAGAGGCAACAGTTCCAGTCTGAGTCTTGTCAGGTATCTGGATAGGACCTCAAGACAATAAATGACACATCACATTTCCCTGGGAGCTGCACAGAGATTTGGCTACCAAGACTGACATGTGGAACCATCTGGCTGTACTTTCAGCCAGGCCGCCTGGGTACCAAGAGGTTTGGAAATAGTCTTCTGCCCCTATGTCCATCTGTGTGCAATTTGTCTGCATTTATGGAAGCCCTTGCTTCCCTATCCCCTAGGGAAGTGGAAGGTTAACTTAAAACACAGTACCAGAATCCTTATCTTACTACTTGGCAACAGGGAGCATCTCAGGCTCCCATTCTGTCAGTCACATGCAGCTGAGCAAAAGAGATTTTAGCCTCTCGAAAAGAGTACAGCGGAAATACTGATAAAGATACTGCAATAGTTGCCATAACAACTGCTTTTAACGGCAACTGTAGTAAATAATACAATTTCTTTTTTGTCCACAGACTAACAATATCTTTGTTACTGCTGAGTAAACCTTTGTAAAGAGCTGAATTCTTTTGAAGCTGTTACTCTTGTGCATGTATTTTAGATCTTCATGAATAAAATGGGGGTGCCTTTTGCTGTTCAGAAAAATAACAATTCTAATTAATACCTTAGGTCCTGGTATATATATGGTTCTCCAACTTACAGGTTGAAAACCTTGGAGTCAAGAGACTGGATATAATTAGTCAGGACAAAAAAAGAAAATAAAAAAATAAAAGCTTTTAATCTTTTTTCCCAGAATTCAGACTGTTGATAAACAGCAGTATTATATGACATTATATGGTTTAAAGTATTTGTGGAGAACTATTAAACAGGCCTCAAAATTAAAAAAATAAATAAATAAATAAATAAAATCAAAGTACACTTGAGTATCAAGCTGCATTGCTTTGAATTTCTTCTCAGCCTTTGGCAGATGCAGGTGCTCAAACTTGAGTGAAGTATTTTCTAAATGAGATTTTAGTCACTGTTATCTATTGGTCAACTTGCTTTGCAGGCTTTCATGCAACCGAATCTAGTACAGATGCAGGTTTTGGTATGTGGAAACTGTTAGTCTAAACAGACTCTCACGGAAATTTATAAAGAAAAATTCAGTGAAAATTTATGTTACAACATTGGGAAAAAAATATTTTTGAGTAGTTCGAAGGAAATGAATTGCTAAATTTCAGTAATTGCCTGATTAAACATCGAATCTTGCCCCGACCCAGGTTTTGCTTAGTACATGCCCATCTTTCTACAAAGAAAAATGTCTCTGCTGCATCTGGTTCCTTTTTCAAGCTTCAGCTTCACCAAAAATTTATTAGGTACAGAACTACGGGATGTAATTCCAGATGATGTGACCAAGTATGCTCTCTGAACCCTGATAAAAGTATAGTCACTACTCGAAAAAACCCGGGGAGAAGTTTCCCTTTTTATCAGCAGTTAAGACCATCCACTCTGAAGTGGCAGTTACAGAAAACAGCCTACTTTCCCCTTACAAAATAAAAGTAGATATTTAATTGTGCATCGTCATTTCCCGTTCT
>JAVSBS010005425.1:0-11800 GCA_033124195.1 Coracias cyanogaster
GGCACGTCCCGCGGGCGAGCGGGCTCCGCGTCCCGCGGCGCGGCCCTACCTGTCCCGGCGGGGCTCCGGCGGCGAGCTGCGGAGAGCGGCTGGCGGGGCAGCGGCTCCCACGGCGGCTGCGGCTGCTTCCTGGAAAGGGCGCGGCGGCGTCACACGGGCCGTACCTGCGCCGGGGCCGAGACCGGGACCGGGGCCGCCCCCGCCCGCCGGGCAGGCCGGGTCTGGCGGGGGCGGGAGCGCCCCTGGCACCCGGGACAGCAGGGGCTCGGCGGCGCCGGGGCTCTCCGCCCGCCCCGGGACCCGCGCAGGAGGGTAGCGGCGCTTTCCTTCTCCCGCGAGCACTTTTTACCCTTAAAAATTACTTTTTTTGTGCTCTGGGCTAACTATGACGCTGAAAACCTGCCTCGGCTTTGTGCCCCCGGAGCGGGGCCGGGGCAGCGGCTCCTCGCCGCGCTTCCCCCGCCGCTCGCCCAGCGGGACGGTCCGCAGCGAGCTGCGCCAGCCGCGGGAGGAGCCCGCCGCAAGTGCCGCACGGCTGGCGGCACCGGGGGGGTCCTCGCTCTTTGTCAGTAACACGAACCTTGACGTGACGGTTCCGGGCAGGGACGCGGCGGGGCCGCTCTCGGCCCGCGCACCCCCCGGGCCGCCCTGCGCTCCGCCCCGCAGCGCCCAGGCCTGGACACGGCCCCGGCCCCCGGCGGCTGCCTCGGCCTCGCCGGGCGCGGGAGAGCGCGGCCGCGTTCCTAACAGCTCCTTGGAGAGCATCTTCCCAAGCCGGGTGGGGCCCCTGGGGCAAGAAGCGGTACGTGAAAAGCCTTGTAAAAGGTAAGGCTGACAACGCGTTTAACGTGGTGTGCTGGTAACATTAAATACGTGAAGAATTTTGCCATGAGCTGAGTTTAAAATAGCACCAAAGGAACTCTTGAGACACCCAGTGGAAAGGCCTTGGTACCAGGCAGTCCAGGGACGGAGGTGATCTGCGTCTGTGCTCGCAGCAGTGATGCGAGGGCTGGAGGGAAGAGCAGAGCGCTGGATATGCTGGTGGAGGTGACGGGGTATTCCCTGGAGAAGCTTGCCATGTGTGAAATAAGGAGGAATGAGAACTGCAGTTAAATATTTACTTTATGACATCAACACACTGCAGTTAGAGGGGCTTGAGGAATGTGTAACTGAGGAGTTGGAGTGCCTCTAACGCTTTTTAGCTGGTGGAGATCTCAAAAGATTTTGTAGTGTGAGTGTGTATGTGCTTTATAGCAGAGTGAAGGACAACAGCATTTTGTGTAAGAAAAGAGCAGTATAGATTGTTTATCTTACAGATAATACTGAGGCGGGAGTACTTAGTTGCTACATTGTGGAAAACAGGTGAAACTGCCATTCCTTTGTAAAGGACCTGAACGCTTCCTCCTGTGTGCCTCTGCTCGGCGCCCACCCTGAGTTCCTGCCTGGCTGCCTCTGGGAGGGTGCTGGGCGCCAGCAGAATAGCTGCTGAGAGCCGCAGTGCCAGGGCCTGACCGCTCAGGAGCTCTGCCGTGCGTCCAGGGGTACGTGAAATACCTCCATGTCTATATGGGAATTTCCTATCCGTCCTAACAACCCTCTATGAGGAACCTCTGTTGCACAAGCCACAGGTAAATCTCCATTGTGTCATGCCACCATTGCCCATCGCTATTAAGAGGGCGGAAAAAGATTGTAGGATTGCTCATGTATGCCATCTGGGGAGTGGGTGTGGACTGCCTGCCCCAGGGCAAGAGTGACCCTGGCTCAGCCCCACCTGCATCAAAGGAGGAGGCTCCAGCAGCTGAGACTGAGTTCAGCTCCTTCCAGGCTCTCTGCTGGACCCCGTCCTGCTCTGAAGGTGGAGGGGCAACGCAGCACAAAACTGGTGTGAAAGGCCCTTGGACCTTTAGCGCTCACCGGTGGTTACTCAAATGTTTTTACCTGTGTGGATCTTAGCAGATAATTTTTAAGCGGCTTCTGCCTGCGTGTGCATGGGCGCCTGGGCGTGTGTGGTGGTGGTTTTTCAAAGCCATACCACATAAAACATAAACAATATAGATTATTATTGAGATGTAACGTGAAAAGTTTAAGTTGTTAGCAGTGTCTCATTGAGATCGTGCTGTGGAGGATCTTCTTTAGATTGTTTGATACAGAGTCATGAAAAGTCACACAACCTTTTTCTCACCCCAATATACAAATATATCCCAGCATAATGTGAGTATTTCATTTCTTGTATTTATTATTCAGTTTCTCATGTGGTATTTATCAATAGATAAACTGTGGATAGAACTTTTAAGCATTTGAATAACAAAAATGGCATGAATATATAATTGAGGTTGACCCCTCTCATCGTGGACTTCGGGACTCTGTGCATCTGGTTTGTTCTTTGTAATGGTTTATTTGATGTCCTGAATCATATGGTATAGATTTGTCCTTCATATAAAACTATCTGAAGTTCTCATGGTTGTTAACTAAATTTCTGTCCAGGTAGTTGCATTCCAAAGTAATGCTTTTTACTAAACGCGATCTAACGTAACTTAGATTGTAATTATTGGCTTTGTATAGGCGATGTCAAATGACTATCGCATTCAGTAATAATCACTTCAACAAATGAACCGTGTCAGAACCTTGGATAAACCTGTTGTTCCGTTCCACGCAGTACATGCTGTAGGGAGGGGTTATTTGAGAGCAGGTCAGATTTGGAAAAGACGGCTGCTTTTCCAGGTATCCCTACAGTCCCTTATGCCCTCCTGTAGACGTGCCTCGTTTTCCAGCTGTATTGGTTGGCCTAATGAAATACATGATAAATGACATGATGTTGTTCGACAAACCAGTGTCAAGTAAATTTTTACTTTGAATAAAGATTACTATTGTAATGATGCTATAATAGAATTTTAAGTGTATTTTATATGTGCTTAGATTCCCAAGTCACACATGAGTTTGGTTTTAATTAAGGCTCTCGCTTCACCCCCGCAAGACATGAGGAACTCTTCTGCGTGTTGGGCACGAGACTCCTTGGAATCAAGAGGTTGAATTTAGCTGATTAGCTTCTGCTGAGGTTCTTGCTTCTCTCCCTCAAAGGAGTGTTAGTGATTTTTCTGATTAAAAAACAGTTCCTGCTGGCACAAATATCCTGTGGTAGTGTAAAGGGAAAAGCAAGAACCACATGTGAAAAAAAATAGGCTTCTAATAGCAAAATAACTAGGGCTTTAAGGGCAGGTTGATAGCTCGGTGTTAGTTGTTAAGTTTAGAATGAGGCAGGATTTTTCCAAAAGATTTAAAAAATAAAGCCTACATCTAATTTATTAACCACTAAGCTGTTGGGATAATTTTTATTGCTCAGAAGTAATGGTAGACAGTTGTAATAGCACATAAATAACAAAGTGATTATGCATCCAATTATCAACGTCTGTTATTGTCAGCATACCAACCTTCACGGGAAAGTTATTCAGCTAAAAATGCTTGCAGAGAGTCAGTAAAAGCCTTGCAGGGCCTAATTTCGCATGTAGTTGCCTCTGTATTCAATATTTGAAAGGGAATAGGAGTGTTACCAGTGCTGGTGGGGAAGCAAACACCAGTGTGATGTCAGTAATGGGCGCAGCTGGTGAGCGCTGTCAGCTCCTGCGGAAGGCACCGAGAATGCTGCTCCTCTCACAGGATTAAAATCCTGTGTTGTCACTTGCTCAAAATATTTTTAGGTGCAGCAAGTTTAATAAGGCTGAACGTTTTTGTCATTGGAAAGACTGGTATGTTGTGAGACTTGTATGTATGTGTCCTGACATGAGAATTCCAGGAAATGGTTGGTGGAAAACTGTCAGCATAAATTGGCTTGTGTAAAACAACGTGCTCCCAAACATACACAAGATAAGATTAAAAAAAACACCATGTCAAAGCCTTCTAGCCGTGTGATGAAAACGTGCTTCTGGCTTTTCTGGATACAGACTTGTCTTGCTGAGCTGCTTTTTGACTAGCGAAATCATCCTGTTTGGTTTTGGTCTTTAGGGTCACGAGGCAGGAGCAAAAATCCTTGGCCTTGAGGGGCAGCGGAATCTCATCCATGTGTGCAGGCATTTGAAGGGAGGATGTAAGGAAGAAGGAGCCAGGCTTTTGTCAGTGGTGCCAAGTGACAGAACAAGAGGCAGTGTGTGAAAACAAGCACGGGAGCTTCCTCCTGAACATAAGGAAATGCTTTTTTACTGAGGGAGTGACTGAGCACTGGCACAGGTTGCCCAGAGGGTTGTGGCATCTCTGTCCTTGGAGATATTGAAAAAACTGCCTGGACTGGTCCTGGGCAACTGACTGTAGATGGCCCTGCTTGGGAGATGGGTGGGGGACAGACGGAGCTCCAGAGGTCCGTTCCAGCCCCAAGCATCCTGTCGTTCTGTGGTACTGTCTGCTTCCAGTAGAGCAAAGTCCCCATGCTTGAAGCTCATCTCAGCTTTCTAAGATCTGGGGTTCATGTTTAGCTATTTCTGTTGTATTATTTTTTATTATTATTTCAATAACACATTTTTGTGTACAGTTGGTTGGACTTAAACTCTTTCCTTTCCTCGCTGACGCTAGAGGGAGCTCTGTGGCCCTTCAGCTTCGTCCTGCGCCTCTGCTTTCACTTCCAATTCTGCGGGTTCCTGCTGAGGATCTGCAACCAAAGTAGACAAGACAAGGCTGTAGAAAATGTGCCTTGATAAGGTTTCATTTTCTAACAAAATTGAGCTTTTGAGTTATTTGTAGGTGAAGCGACAGCAGCTCAACAGCTCTGGTGGTGTGTTAATTTTGCTCAGCTGCAGCAGCAATGCAGGCTTCTGATGTGCAAAAATGCCCTACATATTGATGTCCCGGCTAGCTTGGCATGTATTTTGGTAGCTGTGGAGATATGTTTGTAAACTTTGTTGCTGAGATACTTTCAGTTTCTATTTGGTATGTATTTGGCTGATCTACAAGGAATTTATGACTGTGGGAGTGTTGCTCGAAGCCTTAAGGTGAGAAAGGGATTTTTAAGGTTTTCTTTAGACGTGTAATCTTAAAAATTCAACTTATTTCCACAGGTGAGCAGAAGCCAACTTGAAATGGCTGAGGTGCTTATTTTAGGTACTCTTACCCAAGCAGATGTAATGGTTGTTGGAGTTGATGATAGATCAAATTTTCACTGTTTTGCATTATTACTGGTTTTATAGACAGGTTAGCACTGTTGTAATTTTTTCCTGCATATTGTAGTTCGCCATTCTTTTTATCTTTATTATTTTTTTTTTTTTAGAAAATGGCCTAGTACATTACAGCCAGATAAAAAGCAAAGGGAATTTATGTTGAATTTGAGGAAGCAACCAGCAAGTTTTCAGGGTTTTTGTCCAAATGAGAGAAGGGCACGTGTGAGGTTCAGCCAGCACGGGGCTGTTGAGGTTGCAGTTATTCTTTGCTGATGTTGAAAAGCTGATTCTAAAAATATTTGTAGACAAGATAGAAGCAAAGATTTTTCTGAAGATGTTATTAAGGCCAGTGATGACAAGCTGCCTAAACAGTCTCTTCGCCTAAGAAAATATGCAGAAAATTTAGGGAAGCAGCCTCTATACAAGAGATGTCCAGTGAGGGGTACCGGTATGGATTCTTCTGAGTCTTCTTGTTTTGTGGGCCCCAAAACCCCACTTTGTTGACACCAGAAAAGTTTTAGTGGCGGTATCTCAGGTGTATATACAATTCTTGACGGTTGCAACCAAGGCAGAATATTTCACAGC
This sequence comes from Coracias cyanogaster, assembly GCA_033124195.1. Lineage (NCBI taxonomy): Eukaryota > Metazoa > Chordata > Aves > Coraciiformes > Coraciidae > Coracias > Coracias cyanogaster. The sequence continues at coordinate 5,727 of JAVSBS010005425.1, forward strand.
AGATGCCAAACTCTAATGCTCGGTGAGGTTCCTTCTCAGGGCCATAAGCTGTCTTACCCTAGGCAGGCAAGCACACAATTACTTGGCTTCTGCTTTAGCTCTGGAAAAAGAACACGGATGAACAGTTTGGCTATGGAGAAATTGTTGGATAAAGGATATAGTAGATGCCTTAAATCGTTGAAGGGGCTCCCAAAAAGCAGGTAGTATGATGCGTGGCTGTTGAGGCACCTGTAACTGTGCTGCCATTACTGACAGGGAAGAAGGAAATGGATGAGTTTGGGTCACAAGACTGAGCATCGGTCTTGTGTTTGAAATGCTCCCAACATTCTGATGATGCCATTCTCACCTGACTTAGGGGTGTGCAAGCTAACAGTGCGTGCAGTGGCACGGATGATCAACAGTCTTATGTTGCCCCATTCATTTAAAGCTTTTGTTGTGTATTGGAGAAGGTCACTGAGTCATGGCTTGCTTGCTATAAAATGCTATTTCTTTTTCTTTTTTCTTTGTAACTGGAGATTGTATAATTGCATATGAAAGGCTTCTGGAGTTTTCTTGCTTCTTGAAGCATTTTTTTAATTAAAAAAAAGTTCTAGGCAAGGGAAATGTAGTGGTTTTGTTAGAGCCGTGACAGAAGGATTTTGTGTGACATGTTGTAGGGCCTTCAACAACCTCCTTTGACTATATGAGGCAATTAAAATGGCAATGTTGGTAAAACCCTCTCAGACTTCAACTTTTGATAAATGTTATGGTATTGCAAGGGGCTCCACTCTGTGCTGGTTTGATTATGGGGTGGAGAATAGATTTTATTCTCCAGGAAAGAGGATTTTTGGTGATTGCTGCTTTGATTATTTCACCATGGACTCATTTCATCAGGTGGTTGAGATCTTGTCTGCTACTTAATTTTTATCCAGACATCCTGTTATTCTGCTTCTTTAAATTCCATTAACGGGAGAGATGCAGGTGAAGTTTGCTTTCGCTTCTCCATGCATTAACGTTAAATTGTCTCTCTGGGCAAAGAATGCATCTTATTTTGTCTTTGCAAATTATCGTTAACATATTAAAGAAGATACTCTGTGGACTCACTCAGATTTTTTTAACAAGCCACTAATCAAGCAATTACTTACCTAAACAAGTGAAGAACTTGTTCTACCTCTTCTTGATTGCGTTTTGCAACTTTGTTGGCAGTTTTGAAAGAGAACTATTCCGGCGAATGGATTAATCATGTGTGAATGCTGCTGCAACAGTCTTGCTTTGTTCAATGTAAACTTTGCATATTTAATTCCTATACTCTTTGTCTGTAATTAAGTAGTTATGCATTTGACCAAACAAACAAGAACTTCATATTAACCTCCTTAGTAAGGAGATCACCTGTACTTCCTCTCATTGTTTAATGACTTACTTTTTCTTCTTCTCTTACAATGAGAATAATCTCATAATTAGAATTCACCAGAATGCTATTGAGATAAATTAAAGTGATGCTTGTAAAAAGGAGGTGACTCAAGAAACTTCTGCAAAGATGAATCACCATTGATCATGTATGCCATTTTCCTGTCTTTGCTGTGTAATTTGGGGGCTAATTTTGTTTGGATTTTTTGAACCTAGAAAACGAAAGCAAAAAATTACAAGCTTTTAAATAAATATTTTCATTCTGAAAATAATTTAAGTGATTATTTAGGACAAAAGCCTTAATGCTTGTTGATTTTCAAGGATTACAAAGGTCGTTTGGCCATCTGCATTCATGGACTTTTTTTTTTTTAATTTTACACAACAAAATATTTATTTTTCTAATTGAGCTTGTCAAACAGTTACAGACCTTACTAAAGAGAGGAATTGGTGGCTTTCACTTAGGAATTAGTTGTAGAGATTAGAGTTTGAGTTTGGGTTTATAGTAACTGCAGTGCAATTTCAGAAATAATCGTCTTCTGGTTTTTTTCTTAGATTATTCTTTAAGAATAATACAGTAACTCATGTGAAAGATGGTGGAAGTTGCAAAGTTAGCCATTTAAGTTTAAAAACTAACCCCCCCCCCCATGATATTTAAATAACCTGTGCCCATATTGATATGGTTTTTGGCATAATTACTTATTTGTGCAGGGAGCCAGAGGCCCCCCAGTAGCAGGGACTTTTAACTGTCATTGAACGAGGGATGAGAAATTGTATTTTCTGTTTAATGCATTTGAAGAACACGAGGAAAATTAAGATGTATGAAGCTGTGTTACGATTTTTTATTTTTAGTAGTATTATTTTGAGCCTCTAGGCCAAAAGCACATGAAGGACTTGATGGTTCTAAAGGACTGACAAATCTGACTTTCCTTACATTATGAGCTCTTGGATTCCACCGTGATATTCTTGGGGTCAGTCCAGAGCTTATGTTTGGCCAAAGCATGCTGTTTGCTAAGGCATCTAGGCTTCACCTGAAGATACCAGGAGATGGAAGAGTCACTGCTGCCACGTCCTGGTGTTGACTGGGATAGAGCTAATTTTCCTCCTGAAAGTTTTGGGGTTTGTTTCCAATGCTTGAATGTCCAAGTTCTTCAGAAAAAATGCTTATGACTTATTTTTTGAGTAAAAGATGTTAGCTAAAAAAAAATATACTGTTTATGCAATAGAAGGCTGAATAAAAGTACTATTGGCATAAGTTCACTTTGAGGTGGTTGACTTTGCATAAAAGAGTACTAAAGAACAAATAAGACAATATGATGTAATAGTGGAAATACATTTACACTGCAAACAGATGTAAAAGCATTGAATGCATAGTAGGTGAGTAACTTTGAGATGCACTGTAAATTCCCTTATGTACCAACACACACCTGAAGATACCCAGACGCCTCGAAGTATTTTGTTGTATTCTTCAAAGTGGATGATGCTTTTAAAAATGACAATTTCTTGTTAGAGCGTTCAGAAAGCTTTTTTTTAAATGCATATACCTATATGTATGAAAGCATAGACAGGTACATGTAAAAAGCTGCAATAAAGTAGGTACAAAATACAGTTGGAGTAGGAAGAAATGAAGGCTTAACAATACCCTATTTAATGCTACAAAAATTACTCTAGAAAAACTGTTTTCAGATACTTTATAGACAGCTTTATTGTGTTGGGTTTATATGATCCCTCTTTTCAATAGTTTTGTAACATCAGAAAATGAAGCAAAAAACCCCCCCATGTGCTACCAAACTGCTTTGAAAGTGTCTGTTTAGGATTAATTTAGAGAATGCTTTCAACCAAAAAGTATGTGTATATATTTATCACTTTAATAAAGATATATTCAATTAATTTTGAAAACCAGAGTAGAAAATTAATTTCCCTCCCACAGTCTTAATGAAGAAATAAAGAAACTAATTTCCCATTGCTGTTAGAGAGGTAATCCACTCCTTCACATATTAAGAAATTAATGTAACACATCCAGTCAGCCAAAGAGTCTCTGATTCTTCCCCTCCTCCAATCTATTACACCAGATTATTTTGTACAATACAATTATGGAAAACAAAATTGAGAGACTTAAGTCTTTTTATGTCTTTCAGATGTCACTATGTACTAATTTTAGGTCTGATGCTGTTCCCAATAAAATAATCTGTTGAATCTGATGGGACTTGCTAGTTTTGGTTCTCCTAACAACAACAATTGTATTAAAAAAAAAAAAAAAAAGGAACAAAAAGAAACAAACAACCTTAAACATGCCAAATCCTTTTTTAAAAAAAGCCAGAAAACTGTTAAGGAAGAATTGTGACTGACTTTATTGTGACTGAGAGTCAGTCTAGCTGCAAAAATGAATTTGCTATGGTGAAAGAGCAGAGACTGAGTTGAATATAATCCCCAAATCATCATAACCATATCGCTAAAATTGATAAAACTGACCAACCACATTCTCTGCAGCATTGGCACTACCGCTGAAGTTTCAGACAAAAGTTTCTGCTTTAAAGTGTCATTAGTCCCAGTCTGCCTGGTCACTTAAAAATGCACCAATAATCTACAATACGCTCTTTTGACAGAGCACAAATACCCCAATTATTTCATTACTATTTACCTGTATTATCTTTGTGCAAATACTCTTGGATAATAGTCGTATTAATAGAAATTTTAAAATACAAATTGTATTTTCTGTAAGAATTTGTGGTTCCATGCTCTACTTTTAAAATAACTTGAAGCAAAACCAGTTTTCACTTCAGTGTACTGTGTTCATATTACCTCAGGTACAGGAATAAGTTTGTACCTAAGGAACTTGAAAACAAAACACACACGCCAATCCCCGCCCCTCCCCAAACCTCAGCAAAAATCCAACACAAGATGAACTGATGTAACTGGAAATATTTTCTAGAAATATGATTTGATGGATTCCAGAGTTGCTAAATAAGTGTCATATTGCTATTTAATGAAATATCTCAAGTCAACAGTAATATTGCCAGTTTGAGTATAAATCAACTGAATTTGGTTTACGTCTAGCAATAGCATCTACTGGGAGAGAAAAGGCATGTATTGAAACATAGCATTTGATTGACATGTTTCATTATCAAGTATACATTGTATTTTAAAAATGTGCCCGTGATCTAAATAAAGCAGATATTTACAGTAAAACCGGGTGCAGATTTGAGATGACATCTGAAGGTATTGGCCACAGAGGCTTTATTAGAAGTATTTTAAGAATAATTTGACTTTTCTTCAAAACGAGATTTTTTTTCTAGGTATAAATTTATCATTAACGTGATTGCAATTCCTGGTGAAAACCATTACAGCAAGGACAAAGGTTTGCTTAGTATATTAAGCCACTTAGACTGCCAAACGTACTTCAAAGATCCGAGTAGTGTGCTGAATTGCCAACGCCGTGATTTCCAGCAGCCTCCACAGCCAACATGTCCTGATCTGGTGTTCATTTCTAGCACTGTAAGCTTCAGTTTGAAGGTCAACTCTCTGCTCTATTAGTTCTTTAGCTTCCAACTGTGGTCTTGACAGGAATAAATCTCATGTTACTGGTGACAGTCCAAATTATATCACTGTCTAGTAGATCTAGATTATGTACTTCAAAACTTCTGTGAAAGAATGCTTTCTGAATTATACTTTGGAAAATATTACATTTATAGGTATCATTGTTTCAAATAAATACTTTGGGTTTTGCCAAGGAAATCAGGATTGCAGGGGAAAAAAAAGGCAACTCATTCCAGTAACTGTATTATCTTTCCATAAAATGTGATTTATGTGTAACATTAAGTTTACATAACTATTTGCTATGAACTTTTTTTGAAAGAAATGGAGCTTTCATGGAAGCTCATGCTGTTGTTGGAGACAGTAATCCAGGTGAAATGCAAACAATCTTGAGTCAAAACCAAAATATTTTTTGGTGCATTTATATTTGAACTTTAGCATAAAGAGGAAAGTGAAAAATGTTCCTATATTACCTTCCAATTCATGCTTTGTTTTCTTTTAAGACAGGACATATATTTCTGTGAGTCACTTATGTTATTCTATTCCCCTTGTCCAGGAAATAAAATAGTTACAGGAAACATATTTCTTTCTCATGCTCATTATCCAGTTTCTTTTTGCCTCTTTCAGGTTTGATCAAGCAAAAGCAATGGAGCCTAATAGCCAGTTATTAGATGACTTCGGCTTGCGTTCCATATTAAATGTAAATCCTTGGTAAATAAGTTCCTGCATACCTTTTCATTATGGTGCTCATTTTCACATCATACTCCCATTATGCTTTACCTGAGTTGCATGACTTTGTATCCCCTTTATTCTTATTATATCTAGGTCTTCTTCCATGCAGCGGTTCAGTATTGATTTATTCATGGTATGAAGGTAATTAGAAAAAATAAGTTTTGCAAAGAACTTGGTAAAGTCATAAACTGGCACTATGGTTACTACATAAGTAACAAATAACAGCATACAATTTTGAAGCTGTTCTTGGTGAAACTGTTTAAAATGTTGTGGTGGCTCTTTGTATAGTGCTATTTTTAAAAAATTGCTGGATATGGTCTTTTTAGTTTTAATGATCTTACCGTTTTCGATGAAAATTGCAAAACAGCTGGACAAACCATTTTGTATTATCTGCTCTTTAAATAATTGAGTTGTCTTTAACATGC
>JAVSBS010005425.1:15218-37275 GCA_033124195.1 Coracias cyanogaster
TACCTGAACCCGCTGACACAGGAGATTGCGTTTGCTCCTCCTGTTGCCATGTCCCCTAATCTTTTGGATTAGATTTAGCAAAGAGAACAATTTATTCCCCTTAATGAGACTGTCGTAAGAAACACTCCACAGCTCAACATGATTCTGAATGATGCTTCCATAGCAGGTAGCTGCCTTTACTTCATAAAACTAAATTTCTAAACCTTTTTAATGCTAATATTGTTCTTTTGGACTGATACCTTACTTGGTGCTACTGAGTCTATTTCCTTGTTTTACACTTGGTATAGTTATTTCACAGCTATAACTACAAACGAGTAGCAACTACCATGTCAGAAAGCTCCCTGAACACTGCTCTTTTTGCGAGTGACGTGTTGCGAATGAGTATTGAAAATTGCAGTTGCTGCTTGCTTTGTGCTGCAGGTTACTTCTACCTGATGAGGAAATCAGCTGGAGCTCTCGCTGCTTCTGATACCGTAGTCTTGGCACAAACATGTTTTCAGGAAACTATTTAACTTTTATTCCGTGGCTTTAGCTGTAATTGTGGCACATCAAGTGTGAGGACAGTTTAGTTCATGAGGTTGTCGACTAGGTGGCAGCATGGTGTTTGAAACGAAGGGAAACTGCTTTTTGACACGTTACAGACCTCTGGATTTTTCTGTGCCTGTAAACTTTGCGTAAACCTGGATTCTGTTAATCCCTTGAACACTTAGTGTTCTAGTAGGTAAAGGGACGCTGAATAAGTCTTGAAAAATACTAGGTTCAAAAGGTTAGGGAGAAGGAGAATTTAATTCCGCCTACAAACACGCTGTAAGAAAATACGTTTTTGCAGTCTTAGAGTGCAACTGTTTTGTGTTTTCCTCTTTTCTTAATTTGAGCTGAAATGAGTTAAGATTTTTTTTCTGTTAATTTCTTAATCTTCTTTACTTGTGGTTGGAAAAACATCTTCTGCTATTATCTATAGTCTTACCATAGTATTGTCTTATAAAAGATAGATAACATATTACTACGTAATTAGTTTTGATTACAGAACATAAGGATCCTGAAAATGCATTTTTATGTTTGTTAGACCTACTAATCAACTTGTGTGATACAGAAGTTTTAAATCACCTGGGTTTAGAAAATGCCTGAGCTGGCTACCCTATGGAAGATTATATATTTTCATCAAAATAGTTCAAATTATTGAAGGGAACCTCTTGTAATGGGGCAGTAATGCAGATCCCAAGCAATGTAGTGCATGGACAAGCGGTTCCAGTCCATTAAATTTCATCCAGAATTCAACAGATAGCTAATACTGACTTTGGAGTAACTGAAAAAACATGCTTAAAAAGTTCACTCTTCAAGTTTTTGATTAGCATAGCTCTGTGTTTGATGGCAGTAACCTGTAGTGGATAGTGATCTAAAAAGCTGAATTAGAGCACTGTGATAATTGGTTGAAGCAGCTATTATCACATCAAAATCAATTGCAGATTGAATAAAAAAGACTCTCAGAGGGACTTTACCATATTTTTTCTAGGTTATCAGTTTGGTCTTCTCAGGAATGTGTGGTTCAGCTTTCCTCTTTTGTTGTTGACATATGGAGAGTATGCATATAGCATGCTTAGCCATTATATTTAGATGGGTTTGAAACACAGATAAAGTTATTAACCATATCACCATATTTTATAATAATTCTCTTATCTGTACTCCCAAACAGTAGCCAAAAACAAACCAAAAACTTTGAGGCAAATAAGAAAAACAAAACAAGCAACCCAGACCCATTGCTTCCTGACCAAGAAAACCTGAGGATTCTAACAGCTGAGACTTCTTTCCAACACTTTTTCCACAATTTTATTAAAACCTTAGGCTTTGAAAAGAGATCTATCACCAGCCAGATTGTCTCAGATTGCTGGTATCCAGGGATGGTTTTGTCAGCAAAGATTCTAAGGCATGTTTTTAAGGACAATTGTTGTGCTCTATTATGGAGGTAGTGTTGGCCTTCCTCCTACAAAGGACACGATGCTCTTCTGGGTTTTGACAAAGGCAGCTCTAGAACAAGCGTACAGCTTCCAGAATGAAAATCTTTGCACTTACCTTGAATTTAAACAAATGCACTTCAATTTAGGCCAGAAGCTTCTAATACCATAGCTAAAGACAACTTGATGTACCTAGGACTATTTTGTCTTTGGAAAATAAGAAATAATAGCAGGTTCACAAATCTGTTCCTTGGATAAAAAGCACTGAATTGTGGGATATCTACTATAAGGAATAAATCTGTTAGTTTAAGTCTTCAGCTGTTAAGACCATCATCTTTGCTTTCTTTAGTAATAGGCATTATCTTATATACACTTGTCTGCTTCAGAATTTGTCAAGAGCCCTCTAGACAATTCTGTCCCATTTTGTTAAGGTAGACTAGTCAAAGTGCAACCTCTAACGTTAGGAAAGATCATGAAAGAGGGTAGATAGAGGCACGTAATGAGAAGGAACAGATACAGCAAGTATTATTAATCCATCAGGGATGGATTTAGTGGATGGGGATAGAGAATGTTCTCCAGGAAAGCCCTGAAGAAGCAGTCTCGTTCCACCAGTCTACGGAAGTGTATTGGCAAAACATAGACGCCATCCTGAGGATAATGTTGTGCTTGACTCTTACACTGTAAAAAGCAACATATGATCCGAATCTGTGCTCTGGGCTAATAATAAAAATCCTGTAGTGGCAAGGTCAAGGAGAAGAATTACTGTTTTCTTTCATTTACTAGAAGAGAGTTATAACTGTATTTTTGTTTGTTATTGATGCAGCCCCTTTGCCTGACTTTGGGGCAGCAGTTCTTACATTAAGCGTATGCTCATCAAACTTAGGTTTATGTAATAGATGGATAAAATTCTGTGGAATTTTAGTATAAATCAATATTTATTTAGAATTAAAATTAGTATAAAGTTTCTTTCAAATACTACTTTGCATAGACAATACTACTCAATTTACTGTAGAATTCCAAGAAATCATACAATCTTTTGCATTCAAAAACCACAAGCCTGCCCTATCCCTCATCTAAATTATTTTTAATTTCAGATGACTACAAAAATACAAATATTGGATTTTTATCATCTTCTAGTTTTGTGCTGTTTTAGAGTCCAGGTCTTAATACTATCTTTTGAAGAACATAGTTCTTTGTAAGTGAAACCCAGTATACTGGTATAAGTTATACTAAGGTTGGCAATACACTTCTGAAAATGGGTAAGTTTTTGGTATTTTTTTTAAAATTGATTAACTGCTAAAGTTGAGAAGACTGAAGGAAATACTTCTTTTGTATGATGCTATAATGATATTTAGATTGTCACGATAACAGATGACAGTGAGTAGATGCATTAATATATTTAACAAAGCTGTAGAGAAGCATCTTTAAAATACTAGTTGCTTCTAGGAAGGAAATACTTTTGTTAAATAGCACCTTGTTGTATACAGATACATAATTTCTGTAATTGCTAGAGGTAGTGCCTTCTTTCCTAGAACCTGCGTTTTGGGGAAACATTGAGGTTCTTTACTTTGTTTGATTTTTGTGAATGGGAACATTCTCAGGTAAAACCCAAAACTGTTCCCAAAAAACAACCAACCTAAAAGGAAACTAAATAGCGAATTAAACCAAGGGAGCTCATTCAAGAGAGTGTGTGTTATATTCTGTTACCTGCCGTCTGTTCCTCGTGACACCACTGTCAGCATTTGGAACCTGAAAGGAGCTGCTGGCGGGGTAGTAACCTGCCAGGGTAGCTTGCTGAAAGGACTTGCAATTTCTGGATCTGTACAGGTGAACTTCAGGTGGGCAAGTGCAGTGTGTTGGTTGGGTGTGGGTGATGACCAGTGTACACAACGGTAGCTGGTTTTCCCTAAAGGATGGTGTGTATCTCCTTGTTAGAAGATGTGCGATGGAGGAGAAGTATTATAACCTTTTATGGAAATGAAAAATAACTTATTTTTCTATAAACTGAAAAATTAAGGCAAGATCAAATATAACTGTATACAGTATTTTTCAGCCTCTAAGAGTTTAAAAATTACCTAGAGAAAAATCTCTGAATCTAAAATAGGAAAAGAAAGCCAATTGTGATAAGGAGAGTGCTGTCTTCAAATTTTTCTCTTTTTTTCCTCTGGAAAGTGAGCCCAAGAACTTTAAGATACTGTAGCTCTATTGATCCAGTAGAATAGGTGCCAAGCCATGTAAACCTTTACATGTGGTGTCTTAACAAGTCAAAGGTTCTTACATGGTGTAGCCGACTCCAGGTTTCCTGTCTGTTGTCTCCACATAGGCAATGTACCAAGTTGTCTTAGCCCAGGTTTTATGGCACTCTGCCAGTAGGTTATCTTACCGTGGAGGAATCCCACCTGGTTTTTGCAAGCAAGGTGTGAGACAGACGTGATGCTTGGAATCTGGAACGTGGTGAACACCTGCTTTTTTTTTTTCCCCTAGTGCTTTCTAGTGAGCTCTTCCCAGCATAATCTTGGAGCCTGGGCTCTTACTGTCCTTTTGTACAGCTAACTGGTTTGTTTCTAATTTCTAAACTTATACGTGAAATATAAATTTATAATAGAACTTGAGGATTTTTCTCATTTTATTTTTTTTAACATAAAAGTAGATTCAAGTCAAATCTGTGTCTGTGGATTTAGTTGTTTCTGCAAGTGAAGTTTCTCCGCTAGTATTTTCATTCCTGTATTTCACCAAGCACAGAACCTGCTGCCTACACTTCAGTGTAAATTCTCTGGAGGTAGCATTTGCAAACAGTTTAGGTTATCTTAAGGCAGATGTTTTGTCTGTTTCTTGTTTGTGTGTAAGTACCTATAAACAAACAAATGAAAATCAATATTTGTCAAGGTTGATACATGCTTAGAAACTGATTTGGACCATGTTGAAATACCATAAATTGCCCTGTTTCTAAAAGTTACTAAGGGTGTTGTGAAAATGTACCTGAGTGGGGGTTTGTACAAAAAAATTTTACAGCATTCAGTACACGTTAAGTCAAATAGCAAGGGGGATGGATTTCCAAATAATTTTTTAAAGGTATTGCTATCAGTTGCACTTCTGACGTTTGAATGTTTTAGTTAATATCAAAACCTACAGTTGCTATTGTGGTAAAATGATAGTGTGAAATTGATGCTGTTATAGTATAACAATAAGGACGTGACTCATGTATTTTATGTACACATGCATTCAACTGTAGTGACAAATGGCTTCATGCTGTGTGATTAAATGCATATTAGCATTTGCCCTAGGCATTTGATTATTACCATCTTTACTTCATTACATTACCACACTGTATGGCCATATAATTTATAAGATAATACCGACATCACTTTGTTGCTGATAGGAATTATTCTGTTTTATGGATGGTGTCCTTTAATTTTGCCTTTCATGGATTATAAAATTGGTTAATATCTGCTGAAGTGAATCACTGGAGAAGCAAATAAAGATGTTGGCCTCAGGTCACAGTGTCATTTGTGATACTGGCAAAATCTTACAGCCTCATTTATCCCTGTACATGATTGATAACACCATGGGTTAAATGGAGAAAGCTGTGCTTCCATTAAAGGATCATCATGAATGAAGACCTCCCACTTAAAAGTCAGGCATGATGAGAAGACAAGAGACTATCTACAGGTCAAATTAAATAACTTAAATAATTTAAGTGGAATGACAGTGTAATTTGTTCATTCTGTGTTATTACCCTGACCCCTATCAGGCTTATAGGCTAACTTACTTTCTAGTGTAGGGTATTTAAGATGTAATTTTTAATAAGTGCTTTTCAAAGATATAAAGCTCTTTATGGCACTTAAAATTGTGTTAAAATGGATTTTTTAATGTGCTTTTTGAAAACTAATTTTTGTCCTTATTTTGTTAAACATAAAACAAGTAATAGGAAAGCAAGTGCAGTAAATGCTTCAAGATAGGAACTTAAATCATTTTTAGTTTAACTTCTGAGGTGTTATCTCATGTATGCTCTAGATTTTGTATTATTTCACAGGTATTCTGACATACCAGTTGTTAAAGTAAAAATGCATCTATTTGGCAATGTCTTTGGTTACATGGCAGGTTTTTTTGTATTTTCTGTCAAAGGACATTTATTGGTTATCATACAGTAGCTCTAGATAGTTATATTAATGTGTGATATCAAAAGTAGGCATCTTATCAGTATGGTAGATATTTTAAAGTGTTTGGTAACTTTATTATTTTGTATATTTTTGTTTCTAGTCAAGCATAGTATAAACTGCTTGACAGGTAAATAAGTTCCTTAATCTCTTTGTGGTGGAAGAGACCTCAGAGGTGTCTCGCACTCAGGTTGGAGGAGAACAAGAGGGAGCACATATAACACACGGTGCTTTGTAGCTTTCAGCAGTGGGCTGTGAAACATTTTACAGCAGTCTTGGAAAAAGCAGTCTGAATCCCAATTGCCTTTGAGAAAATAGTACTTTCACGATGAAGGGATGGGTGAAGACTCAATAAGCTTCACTCAGAAAAGCCTTTGGCCTAACTCGCTGCATTAGGGAGGTGAAGTCTTGTTTGTCAAGCGCTCCTGCTGAGATCAGTGAGCTGAGAGAAAGCCCTTGGATGCCTGAGGCCCATTTTCTTGCATCTCTCAGAGTATAGCAGTGGTTTGGAAATATCCCCATGAGAACATAATTTTCAGATTGCTTCTGTGGTGGGATGGAAATTCACAAGCCCCACTGCGTATCGGTTAATACACCTTGTACTGGTTGACGTGAATAGAAATTATTTCATGACTGAAGTACATTTCTTCAAGTGCACCTGCCTTTGTAGGATGAATCCCAGAGTCAGGCCATCCTATTTCTGTGTCAGGTTTTCCCACAAGCACTCTTCTTTCCATTATTGTCACAGGCTACCAGGATTCTCCATTGGATAGCGGTGCTGTCTGGTAGAAGTTCATCACTGTACAATCCCCCAGCTCCAAACCTGTAATGTCAGTTGACACCAGTAGAATTAAAGCTTGCATCATATCTTAACATTATATTTGCAAAATCTTACCCTTCTGAATATAGCATGGTTAAAAGTGAAGTCATGTAGTTCCATACCTAATCTGTTGGGCATAACATTAGCATTTCTATTAGTTTTGCAGCTGTGCTCATCTACTAATACTTGGTAAAATATCAAAAGTTTGGTTTGTAGTAGTGCTTCATGAATTAGTGGTACAACATCTATCAGTAGGCAAACAGTTTTGAAAACTTGAATGAAATTCGTTTCATGTGCCTTTGGGAGGGTCTGATTTCACCAAATTTAAATTATTTGGCTAAAAAAGTGGGTTTTGTCCAAATGGTTAAAAAAACCCCAACAACATAGGCCTAAAGTGTGTCTGAAATGCGTACAGATTGGCTGTGCAATGCCTGAGTCGTGTTGGCACCTGGACACAACAGATTTGTTGTCCAAGTAGTACATGTTTGTACATGGCTCTTATTCAGAAGTCCTTCAAACATACACATTTTGACACTGACGAAAGACATTATATAAATACTTCATATTGAATAGTTCAGTGTTAGCCATATGTTTTGAAATGCAAGACAAAAATGAACCTGATTTTTCTGTTTTTAGCAAAACCATTCTTTCAGTAACTTTAAAAAAACTTTTGTGGTGGGGCAGCTAAGCAGGGAATCAATCTATTATGCATGACCCAGCAGCTTAAATTTGATCTATGTTAGGGTTTTATTTAGACAACAGCAGAAAAAGTGGTGAGCCCTGATTTGTAGTTGTTATGGCCCCGTGATACAGACCAGGTCTCTGTTCTTCCTGCAGGAATTCCTTCCTCAGGGTTCTGTAGCAGTGGCCAGGTCAGTCGTAACTCCTGCGCTCTACCCCTGCCTCTTGAATTCTTTGTCCAGAAACACACACGGGGGTTTCTGGGAAGGGGCAGCATTATGTGTTCTAGTGAACTGGTGGAAATTCAGTCGCAAATATTAAAAAAAAAAAATAAAAAAATAAAAAAAAAAGAAAGGGAGAGTACAGCTGAAATATGTAGAGTTGTTAACTTTTTGTAAATCAATTGCCAAGTGTTGTAATCCTCTGCGATGTCCCTAACAAACATGCTTTGTCCCTATAGACACATGGGTCTCATGGTAGTGTGGCTCCGTGCTTGACAGCAGTTGATGTAGCTGCCTTAGAGTGCAACATTTTGGTAATCTTGTGGGGACAGAACCAAAACGTTTTGTCGTTAAAATTCAGAAGTGGAAACTGTGAATATTACCTTTAGTTCATAATTTCAGCCAGCCTGAAGGTCTCCTTTAAACTTGAGCCTGTCTTGTGATTCTTGAAGTCTTGAAGGCAGGTAGCTACTTTTCCATGGCCTGACGTGTTAGTTGTGGTCCCTTCATGCCAGTGCAGGGCAGTAGCTCTGGAAACAAACCCTGGGGTTTTTGTGCTCATTTTAGTCTTTGTGTAAAACTAAAACCAATCCAAAAATAAAGAGGAAAAATGAATGTGAAATTATGGTAAAGCTGTTTGTTTTCTTTTACAATATTGCACACATTAAAAATGAAAGTTTTGATTACTGCATAATCACTGACTAGTAGTTTCACTCTGCAAAAAGAAATTGGTTCCATATTTGCAAGTTCTGCAGTTTGAATAATCTCTTAATGATAAACTGGAGAGAGGAAATACACATTTTTATTTCGCAGGAACAAGTTCAAAGAATGGATGAAGACTTTAAAACACAGGCACTTGACTCTACTCTTCAAAGTCCATCAGAGACATTACTTTCCATTCGACTGTTAGACTTTAAAACAAGTTTATTGGAGGCAATAGAAGAACTGCGTATAAGAAGAGTAAGTGTGTTTATATTGTTTATAGTGTTTGTCTTACTTCTGTCTCTCTCTGTCATCATAGAAAATGCTGCATAAGTGTGGATAAACTTCATATTTCAAGTAATTCACCAACCAGGATTTTGTTTAAAAATATCATGGTTTTAGGCAGCGTTGGTATTAGAAATGTGTCTGTAGACAGCACAAAGACAACAGGATTGCATGGGAATGAATTGACTTTCCTGTAATGAAGGAAGTTGCTACAGTTATCAGCAGGCTATTGTCAAAAAATACTGAATTTGTGTATGTCACTGTAGTTCCTCTCTTTAAGAGCAGCCTTTGATATGAAAAGGAAAGAAAGAGAATCCAAGTAATTGCCAAGTCCTTAAGTCTTTCTCGTTTCATAGGTTAACATTTGCCAGAAAAGCAGTGATTTTGACCTATTTTTGTCTGTTTACTTGTGCTTTTCAGAGTTACTAAGAGGGCCAAATAATAATCAGATAACCAAATCCATTTCATTTCACAGTGTTTTCAGTTGTTAAACTATTAAGCTAGAGCTCTCCAATAACAGCATCCTGAGTAGGAGTTTTGAAATGAGTTGAATCATTGTGGAGTACTAAGATAAAATTGTTTCTGCACTATGGAAGGCAGCTCTATTTTTCTGTGGCTAATTTTTCAGTTGTATTTTCTGTGGTTACTTTTTCAGTTGTGTATATGTAAACATTTGTTTCTGTTTCTCCTCTTAGTGTTTCTGAACTGTCGTATGTTTTGAAAGACCTAAAGTTTATCTTTCCGCATTTGATGAATTTGACCTGTTCAAAAGATGTGTTATTACTTTTAAAATATTAGTATTGATGACATTCTTGATTTATGCTTATTTTGATCTAAGTTAAATGCTGTAATCCTCTCTTTAAAAACCATAAACAGAAGAATGACTGTCATAAAAAAATCAAGAAAAAAGCTGCATGATTCTGCTTTCTTCATGCAGTATTGTCAAAATTCACCACGGTCTGATCCCTAAACTTTGTTACAATGGTAGTGTTTAGTCTAGTCTAATTAGTTTTGTATTAAGAAGTAAAGACTAAAGAATTTAACTTTTATAATAATAGGAGTGTACTTTTCCTTGTAAGATCTGTTAGCTGAATTCCATTGACATAGTTAACTTTGCACTTCTAATGCACTTGGTGAGAGCTTCAAATGTTTATGAGAGTGCCACGGAGTTTCATCTTTTGGGATTTTTTGGTTTTGCTTGTCTTTGTATCTGCAATACTACAAGAGTAAGCGACTGCGATTTTATAAAAGATTGCATTAGGAGGGTGAGCAATTTTTTGGCTTAAAGGTATTTTTAGTTTCAACGTTGATGTTAATGCCAAGAGTCAATTCCATAGTTGAGATATGGCCCTACATTTCTAAAACATTGTGCCTTCCTTCTACCTAAAAAAAAAAAACATACATACTTAACTGTTTTAGTTAGAAATTTGTTTTAAAAAATTAGATATTTTACAGTTGGTCAGTTTGAAACCTTAAAAATGCATTGAGGGATATTTTATTTGCTTTGTTTTAACAATAGTTCAGGGCTGCTTGCTTACTATGTTTGAAAACTGGAATATAAAACAAATATTTTGAACAAGCAAGTGGTATAGAATAATATGGTCACGACTAGTGCCATTCATGTTTTTAAGTAGAAGGCTGAGTAGATGGTTTTGCTTAAAAAATAAAACTACAAAATCCTCTCTTCTTACAAATCCAATCAGTGTGAGGTTGCTCTGTAAATTTATAATCAGCCCTGAGGAAAAGGTCGTGCATAGACCCGAACGCTAGCTCGGAGAATTGCAGTGCTTGTCTTGCACCGTGCCTGTTTTACATGGACAAGGACAAAACACGCTCACTTAAACGGTGTCATCTGATGCACAAGAAAGTGAAGTAAAAGTTTAAGTTCTGGTGGTTTCTCACTACTTTTGTCACTTCCTTTGCCAGTTGCTTGTGAGGCTCACAGACCGATAACCTGATGGAGGCAGCAGAGCCGGTGTAGTGGATTTTAATCTCAATTGTGTGTTTAACCTGTGGCTTGACCTTAGACAAGATATTTTACCTCTGTTTGCTTCTGGTTTTTTTCCCATTGTTGGTCTTGCTTGTCACTTAGACAGGAATCTCTTCAGGATAGGAACTAGCATGTATTCTGAGCTTAATAAACTGCCTTAAATGGTTGGTTGTGCTGCAGTATAAATTCAAATTGATATAAGTAAATTTGCAAATTAAATCTTTGCAAAGCTAGACAGATAAATATGAAACTCTTCAAAGAAATATTAAAATATTGAGTCTTGCTACACTCCATACTTGATACCATAAGATACTATTTTAAAGTAGAAATTTCATTTTTCTGAATATGCCAATTTCAATAAATGCATTTATTTATTTAAATACATCTATTTTTCACTTTTCTTGGTTAAACCTGTTGCTGTAGTTAAACTCTAAAAATAATTTAGAGTTGATCCTAGGTGACTGTTCTGCTGTTTTACAGATGAAATCCCAATTGATGGTATCTGTGCATGTTTATTCTGGAGAACACATCACTTAAATTATTATATTTGATACAGCTTCATTTTATTCCTTTGGCTTTCATAGTGTTTTTGTTCTTAATATTAATTGACTTAATATGAACATATATGTAATTAAAAGCTACAACAAATGATACCCTGGTGGTGTGGGTGTCTTTCATAGCAATTGAAGCAGTGTCGGTGTTGATCAGCTGAACACAAAAAATATAAATGTTAGTGATGATTTTAAAAATTTTACTAATGTTTTCTTTGATGCAAAGGGTAAGTTTCAGTGAGCCTCTTTCCATACCTCAAAACAAACACCTGTGGAGGTTCTTTCTGGTGTTAACCGGGACACTACAAACTCTGGCTAATACTATAGACTCTGTCATTTGTGCCTCGAGTTCATCAGATTTCATATAACTCTGTTTAGTAAAAATTTAAAAAAAAAAAAAGTTGCTCTTTTCTCTTTGGGCAGTTGAGCACTGCCAAGTTACATCTATATCATATCTTTTAACTAAAATACTGTAAAGTATTTTTAAAGTATTTCTACTTTTAAAGGAGTGTTTTTATAGCTCTCAAATTTTCTCACTTCTCACAAGGTAATTTTTCTTTAGCATAAAACTGTTGTATTAAATAACATTAGAGTTGCAAAGGGCATTGAGTTTACCCATAGAAACATTTTTCTGTGTTCAAATAAAGAATCCTATATTAAAATACTTACATGTTTCCTTTTAGAATCCTGGGAACCCCCCACCTCTGAGTTTTGTAGGTTGCAGATATATTGACTTGTTACTGGTACTTACCATGCTACTATTTACTGTCAAGCACTATATAAAACTTCTCCCTTGCTTGGGCCAAAGGAATATGTTGGTGTAGCAGGTGCAACATTCTTACTCAAGTCAGTAAGCAGTGTGTTAGCTTGTAACTTGGGTTAGGAATTAACGTGGCTGTTAATCAGTTTAGGAACTGATTGAAGTTGGAGAGAAGAGCATTTTAAGCATCAGTGCAAGCACTGAAAGGAATGTATTTTGGTACGTGAGATTTAAATAAATGTAGAGCGATTGCAGCCTATGTAGTGGAGTCAAGGACAGAGCAATGGAAGATTTCCAAAGGAAAAGAGGTGGTTGGTATACCTTTCTGTTTTTCTGCTTCTGAAAAAGGAATTTGCTCAGAATAAATTCCAAATATATGGTTCTAAAGATTGTGGTTAACTATCAAGATCCAAACACGTTGTATCAGGAAGCAAAGTTAAAATAAAGCTGTTGTTTTCTCTTGCTTTAACATTTGTCCTGGGAACAAAACTTAAGAAGGATGGATATCCATGGGGTCTACTAAAAGTTGTACTGGACTGTTTACTTTGTGAAGGGTGTTGTAATTATACTATGAAACCATCAGAAACTGTAGTTTCTATGAGTACTAGCTGATTGACCTGCATGAGAAATTGGATGTGCAATTTTGTAGGAGGTAGATTATGAGTTTGAAGAAGGTAATAAAAGTACCTAGCAGCAGTTTTGGCTGCTTGGACATGAGCCAGCTGTACTCTGTTCCTAAATCTGTTCAGGGTCAAGAAGCAAGGGGGCTTGACCAATCCACAGCCCATCTTGTAAAACTACAGCCTCAAGCAAACACTTTAAAGAAGGCTTGACACTTTCTAAAGGTTATAATGAGTAAATAAACCATCAAATTACTCCTCTTTTATTGTTATGGTAGTCTTTTTTATAAAAACACTTAAATCCATGTAGTCCTAAGGCATCTAATAAAAAATGAACACTTTTAAGGTTTTGTGGTTTTTTGATACCTCATCAAAGTTATATACAATATTATTCTCCTAAGAATATATATAACAATGTTTTTGTCGTGCTAAACAGCTGGTGAAACTTCTAAAAAAAGTGCTTCACACAAGTTTTAAAAGCTTTCAATTCAAAATGAGTAAACTATAAATGTCCTTTGCAGGAAGTAAAAATGATGGATAAGGCTCATAATTGTTAGTGATTTCACATGAGAACATTTTTATCATGTAATTGTCATTCTCAGTTTAACTATTTATGATGCTTTTATTTTTTCAACAGTAGTTACATATATACACATTTTTGATAGCTTCCAGATTTTCCCTTATAATTTGGCAGTAAGTTGGAGGACTGTTGTTCACTTAAAACTTTGGTTCTTATTCTCTTCGGTATTCAAAGCAAAGGACTTGATTAAAATGGAATTTAATGCCATTTTCAAATGTGTATTATTGCATTTGAGTTAAATGTAAAGTGCTCGGTATGGATATGGGAATTAGCAATTATAAATACCTTAAATTTTAACATGCTGTTTCACAGAACAATTGTAAAATTATAAACCAAGTTTCTGCACAAAAATATATTTCTATATTTTCTTGTCAGTGTCCTCATTAGGATTTAAAATACGTATTTTCAAATGGTGTATATGCTTGGTTACAAGTGGTCTGCCAGCTCTATTGTTTATAAAATCTTTGTTTTGTACTAAAATTACTACTCTTGCATATAAACGAAACCATTTAGGTAACTTGTGTTTCTGTAAAACCAGTGTATTTGAATTGAAGTTTTCTCTGTCAAGAGTTTGTGGCATTGGTATCTGCTATGTTGTTTCCCTTTAAAATACTACATTCTTTTCCCTTTATTTCATGGTAAGTTAAATGTGAGTAGGTACTTGTTGATCTCCAACAGCCATTGAAATTAGTGATATATTTGCCATAAATTTTAGTGAGGTCAACAATTTTGAACAAGACTTTTGCTAATAATATATCATTTTTCTTGCTTAATTAAGACATACATTTCTTAAGATTACACTTCTATGAGAAGCTGTAAGTAAACATCATTTGTTTTTATCACTCCAGGGAACTCAGAGGGGTGTATTTTCTTTCAGTACTTATAGATTAATATCAGAAAACAAATTCATCACAACTCTGAAGTACTTTTTAAGGCAGAACTGGGAAACATTGATAATCCTCTCAATTCTCTCTTTTTTTTTAAATTTTTTTTTATTTAACCATAAGGCATATGAAATCTTTAGGTCTCTTTTCCATCTATATTCTACTGGTACATATCAGAGAAGCAAAAGCTAAAGCACTTTTCTCTAGTTCTGTGAGATGAATTTTTATTTTAGATGTATATTCAATATTTTATATGTAAAATTAATGTGAGGCATATTTTTAGATTCCACAAGGAACTCTTGAAATGCTTAGGAGTAGCTTCCTGTGGATAGAAGCATCTTATTTCTGTCCACACATGTGCCTGTAAACTGCCTGTTAATTAAGGAAGTTGGTTTTGACCCTAAAACCTATTAAAAATGTCAATGTTTAAAAAATCTATTTTAAATCACCTTTGGACGTATTTTGCCATTCTATTTCTATTGACAATACAGTGCAACTATGGATCAGCCATTATACTCAGTGAGAAACGGTTGCAAAATCTTCTTTAAAACAGTTATGCACAAATTTTTATAAATACCCTTCTATCAAAAACTTGGAACCCATGTTTGTAGTGGGTTTAGGAAAGAATTGCATTTCTTGAAGATGCAGCATTATTTATTCTGGATTGTGAAGGAAACTTCAGACTTTAGTTGTTCTCAGATTTTCAGGTAGCTCATCCTATCAAAACCAGGCCTTGATTATCCATCCCTTTTGTTTAACTTATTTTAATCTGGTTGGTCCAGAGGCTTCTTGGCACAGAATGATATTATAAATATTTCACTTTTTCCATAATAACAGAAGTAATTACTAACACAAAGTCTTCAGTTGTCCTGGGAAATGTCAAAAAGAATAAGATTCAAATGCTTTGAGTTGACTAATTAAGATGTCCCAAAGATTCTGACTCATTTAGCATTATTATCTGTATGAGTGACTAACACTTGATTCTCGAAGCACTTACTGCAGCTTGCTGAATTTCTCTTCATCTCAGTGTTTTGACTTGATTCATCAGAATATTCAATGATTTTTCAACTGTGAAGTCAAGTCTGATTTATTCCCTTTGAGTCTGATTGTTGTTGTAAGATGCAGAAGAGAATATGGATGAAGAGGGAATTGTTCCTGCTCATTAGAAGAGCTGTAATCCTAGCTCCTAATCTTCTGCTGTGCGTTTAAATCTAAGGTACTTACTCTGTAAATTTTCTGACCAGCTGAATTTACCTGCTGCTTTACCACATCCAGAGAGCTTTTGTTTCCAGCTCAGGTGTGTGGTGTGTAGGCACATACTGTTCTATGTCCTCGACTGTAAAGGAAGAAGAGTATGAATGCACAACTTGTGTTGGTGTTTGATCTGCAAGGTACACTCTTATGTAAATTTGGTTTTGGTTTTTGTTTTTAACTAGGAAACGGAGAATAATTATGAAGATCAAATAAGTAAAGTTGTTGTAGAGAAACAGGAACTTGAATGGCAGAAGGTAACTTTTCTATGTGGTTTTAATGTTTTAACTGCTGGAATTTGATATTAACATGAATTGTGATTTGGTACAATTCCCCTTTTTAAGGCCATTGTCACTGCTAATAGCAAAATATTGTAGCCAGTACTTTATTATCTAGCTATGAACTTCTGTACATTTTGTATTTATTTGAATTGCAGCCTAGGAATCTGATTAACAAGAGTACCATCATAATATTTGGCATGACTGGGAATCTTCAGTCAAGGGATATAAATATTGAAGTAGTAAGAGATTTAGCTTAACATGAGGCATGTTGACATGTCAGTATGGGGAAGCTGTACCTCAACTTCTCAATATTCTGCCTGGCTTTAGCAAGTGCAAGTACTGGTGCATTGTACAAACAATTTCACTTGCAATATTTCGTAGGTGACAATTTTTCCCAAAAATTATTCTAAGCAAACTTATATGTTAGACATACATACTCAAAAGTGGTTTGTCAGCTTTTAAATGCTCAGAATGAAGTTTTCAGTAAACTAAGTCTAACCTTCTTAGGGTTAGGGCTCCTGAGGTTATGCTTTCATAGGAAATCCATTCCCTTCTCTAATACAATCAAACCTATGACCCCTGTCAGTAGGTCACAAGATAAAAGGCTTCACTCCGTGTATTTTACGATCACACAAAAAACAATAATTTCAGCTCTATCCTTCATCTTGGAATATTTAACATCTTAGTAGTAAAGGAAGACTATTTCATCTTGGAGTTCATCCTAACCATCTTAAATTAATAATCCTAACTATGTGCCTTTTTTTCTGAAAGATATATATGTGCACACAGAAACAGGAAACATTTTATATTTGTAAAAGCAACAGTGCTTTCAGTTTTTAACCCGCCTTTGCTCTACTTAACCTAGCATTACAATTCTTAATTATCTGGGTTCAAAAGAGATTATTTCCATTTATTCTGAGACCTTAACAGCAATTTAATTTACTGTTAATAAAAAGATGGGAATTCCAGGCGGTTAGGTGAACTCCCTTTTTTCCTGCACATTGCATTTGACATCGGCACATGGCAAACCTAATATAGGCAATGAGTTGTATATTTTTAGGAACTTCATGTGAGCACATACAGAGAGCTCTGGAACTTCAAAGAAATAGTTTCCAGTTCTGGAGATTCCAGTCAGACAAAAATTCTGAGTATGGCATTTAAATTGAGTTTGTGACCTGATGATTTCCGAATGCAGATTCATATTGACCTCAATAGTAGTTCAGTAAGTAGACAAGTTCAAAGGTTCTGTTATATATTTTTCTATATTTTATATATTTTTTTCTTCAGTCAACATTTCTGTGATTCAGTATATATTTTATTTTACCTTACATTTAGAAAGCTCATTTAAAGACATGGCTTGAGCTAAGTTTCTGGTTTAATATTACAATTCTAAAGCAAATTTTTGCCAATGTTTTATGAATACTGTTGCTGCTCTTGGGAAAAAAAGATAGTAGACTATGGAAAATGATCTTCAGAATAACTGGGGAAAATATTCCTCTAAATCATTGTACTTACTGTAACATCACAGTATCAAAGGTCTTATATTTTTTAAAAGTAACTTTGTTCTTCTCTCTCCTTGCACCAAACATAAGCAGCATGTATGGAAAATTTATTCCAAGACTGAATTTCTGAGAAAGTTTATATATAATAATTTTATTTAATAGTCTTGGATGTGAGGCCTATTAGGAAATGAATATTTGTAGAAACTCGCCAGTCTCCCTTTTAGAATAAAATGTGTCACTTCAGTGTACAGTACAAGGAAGGCTTGTAATGAAGACCTCAGTAATGCTTTTTTCGAGTCATCAATTATTACACCAATGACAAAATTGTATAAAGGATGACTGTTTTGTGAAACCAATCTTATATCTGTATAAATTATTATACAATAGTGAATTCCTATAATTTAAAGAAGTGTCAATTTGACAGGACTGTGGATGAAAATTGTATTCGTGTGATGAGTAGGAATACTCGCTGAGGGCAGCTGCTCTCGCTGCGGTACTGTTTCTGACTCTCTAGAGTACTTGGCATGCCCTTACCCCACTAAAGAACCTGCGTATTTGAATGTGACAAGGAAAACATTCCTCAGAACTTCTGTTTTCACATTTTTGAATATTCATTCGTGTAGTATGTATTAGATAGAAATGAAAACTTCATTCATTTTAGAATGAATTAATGAGCATGTACATGAATGTAAAACCCTTGCCTTACCTCCACAAGTTCTTGCCTTGTCTCAAAGGGCAACAGTTCTCACTTAGGTAACTTGAAAGCGACACCAACTTGCTACAGAAAGTAGCGTTTTTGAATGGGCTTTATGTCTGAAAAACTCTCAATTTTTCAATTAAGGCAGGAGAAGACATTAAGACTTCTCATGTGAAACAGATGATCAACTTATTGTCTCCCCGTCATTCTTTGTAATAGTTTCCATTTATTTATTTTTGTGAAGTCATTACTTAATCATTGCCTACTTCACACTATTACTTCTTAGCTAAACACTCATCTGTATTTTGGGATAGCTGCTCAAGGACAGAGACTTTTGACTACCTCGTATTTTTTAGTGTCTAGAATTTAAAAACTGATGTTATAAACATCTTCTGTATACTTCACCTTGATTGTGGTTTTTTTTGCTATCTTGTATAGGAACATGATGCTTAAAGATGTTAAAGATTTCCAACGTGCAGAGTGTAATATTAACTTATGAGGTTATGATATGAAATAATAACAAATAGAAATCACAGCACATCTTTAACTCATTTTCTTGTTTTTTATGGATGAGAGTAAAGCCAGGCAGTAGGATGATAAAAATCTTACACTATCACTTTATGCTTCATCTTTTTTGCCCACCTTTCATGTAATTTGTTAAATGACTAAAATGTAACTAAAAACAGAGTAACAGATTGGGCTTTTAAAAAAGGATTCTATTTTGTTAATGGATGTTAACATTAAAATTCTATCATAACTACCTGGAGCTCTGAAGCTGCAGGATGGCAGTGGGTATTGGGTTGCTTCTGCAGGTTGACAGGGTGGGTAAGAGTTGCTTATAGAAGTCTTGGCAACGACAAATCTGAATCCCAGAGGTGAGAATTGTCACGGCTTCTCTAGTTCATAACCAAAAAGGTGATTAGCAGTTAACAAACGTCTCTCTTTTGTCGTCAAGTTTTGGTTTTTTAATCAATCATGTAGTTCTAAAAATATTTAACAAGGAATCAGGTTTTCTCTTGACATACATATATATATATATATATACACACACACACATATTTAAAACATGTTCTTGTTACTTTGCATGAGCAGGAAACTCTGCAGCATCAGATGGACACATTGCAGCAACAAAACAAAGAAGCTATGGCAGCTTTTAAAAAACAGGTACCAAAATAAGGCCTTCTAGTTTTGACAAAGAGACTTTAAAGCATGCTGGCATAATAGCAAACTATCAGTTGATATCAAATTTTGTTGCATATAAAATGTTAGAATATATACCTCAAAGAAATGAGTTCTTTTTTTTCTTCCCGATAGTGTAATGCCTGTATTTTGATAGTTCTTCCCCATAAGCCACTCCTTTTTTCCAAACATTTCTAGAGAAGATAATGCTTCTTTTAATCTGTTTTTTTTGCGCATGTGTTCCCCCCCGCCCCGTGCCCCCCAAAGATGGCATGTCCTTTGCAAGGTTAGATTCATAAACCACGGTAAAAGATCTGCCACATCACTTACTCTGCTCAAGATTTGAAAGTGTTTGTCTTTCAGATTAGGGCTGTGGTTTTTTTCTCCATAATATATAATCAACAAATAGGAGTGCTGAAAAAAACTTGCAGAGGAAAGTCATAGGAACTGAAACTGTTGCACATGATGATGAAGAATTTAGTGCCAGTGCTGGGTCACAATCCTATCGCACAAAGAGGAAAGTGACAAGCCGTTGGGGTTTTCTTTCTTGAAAAAAAGCTTGTGATTCACAGGCTTGCTGCTTGGGACTCTACACTTACTATAGTTTAAAAAAAACCCAGGAAGTACAGCATGCAGGGTAACTACAGTGTCTTGTCAGGTTGCATGAATAAAATTAATCTGATGTGCTGAATTGATTTGTTGGTTTTGTTTTGTTTGTTTTTTTTATACGCTGACAATGCAGTTACAGGCAAGGATGTTTGCCATGGAAGAAGAAAAGGTACTCTATGGTACAATTAGTTGTTTGCCATCTGGTGAAGCACATAAGCAAGTAAAGCCATATAACTTACCAAACAGGTTCAGAGTAGAAACTAACTATGTTATCATTCAATTTTCTTTTGCTCTGGCCTTTGCAAAAGAAACTTCTTTATAGCCTGTGTTACTTTTGGTTTATAGCCCGTAGGACTTTAGTTACATGTGAAACATCACTTTACAATCTGCTTGTGCAAAAAAATCAGCTGGGGAAAAATTGTTCTTTGATAGTACTATATTGGAGCTATAAAAATTTTACTTTATTTTGGGGTTTGGGGCTACTTGTCCTAAGCCTTTTTCATGTACTGGTGAAAAATAACAATTCTAACATGTTTGGTAAAGCAAGATTTTAAAAGGCCTTTTATTGATTTACCTGAGCTGGTTTCCTAAGGGATTTAAACTGAAGTAAGATAAGCAGCTCAGTCTTTGTGAATAAGATTTACCTGATGCTTTCTGTATTTAGTATTTTTGTTCCAAAGTTCACGTTTGAAAGTAACTTACTAATTCAGCCTTTGTTAGACTTATCTGTCCCAGAACAGAAAAATTGAAAACTTACTGACCAGTCGTAAGTGGTGAAAATATACTATTGTGGTTTTGCTTTTCTTTTCATAGCAACATATTTGTGTATTTTAGAACTATTTAGCTGAACTTTCACCTGTTTTCAGCAATGAACTGTTCTGTCATACCAGAGTAGTGCTTTATTTTTGTAACTTTCTTGTTGATAAATGCCCAAATCCTGAAGTACAGCTTTTGTTGAAAGGGAAAGTATCAACTTGCTGTAGAAACAAAAGAAAAAGAAATTGATGGACTGAAAGAAGCATTAAAATCATTACAGGTAAAGTATTGTTTTTGTTTTAAAAGCCTTCTGATATGCAAGTGGTTTGGTTTTAGTTTTCACTGGTAATAAAGTAGTTGTATTTAAGAGGGTCTTAAGGCCTTCTCACTGAACATTTCTAGTACCTGTACATCTCGCTTCTAACACTGAATTTCTGTTCTAGTCTTCAGAGTCAAGCCTGCTTTAAGTTCATTTTCCAGCTAATACTCTTTTCCTCCAGAAGAATTGCAGTTTCAAAAGTCCAAATAGTGTGTGAAATGTGCTTTCTGTTAATTTCTATATTCTTCCTCTTCCTTTCTATTCTTGTCATCTTCTCACCTGTCTCGAAACTCTGGTTTTCAACTCCTACACAGAAACAAGTATTCACTCTGGGCCTCTAACTCCTAGTGCTACCTGTGTTTTTTATTATTTTCCTTCATTTCACGAGGAGGTTTCTGTATTTCCCACTTAATCCATGGCTTTCCAATGCCTGTTTGTCAGTAAAAGTAGAATTGTTGGATAAACACACAATTTGCTCTGGTGCTGCTTGGTCTTAATTCTGTGTTGTATTTTATATCATGATGTGGTGTTGGAGCAGTTGTGGCTGTGGGTCATTGTTGCTTGAAATAAAGGAAGACATAGGGACATAGCTAGTATTTGGTTTTCTTTTAAAGACCAAGGCAGATATCTTGAAAATGGATTAAAAGAGTAGAACACACCCACCACAGGAGAGAATTAACATTGTAATGCATTGCCAGAAACTAATTATTTTTCTACCCAAAACTGAGTGGGATAATAATTAATTATATTGAAAAAAAAAAAGGTTATGATGGGTTATTACCCATTATTTTGTAACATGTTTGGTTCTTATAAACATTCTTTTACAATGGGATGCATTTGCTTGGTATCAGACTGTTTAATCATGTAGTTGACACAAAAGTTTTTTAGGAGCAGAAGAAATTTATTCCCATGGCTGGCCGCCTGTGCAATAGCTGTAAGGACTCTGTGCCTTGTTCAAACCTTGGCATTGCACAGCTGGTGCAGAATGTCTCTCCATGGTCTACTGAACATAATAATGTGGATAGTGCAAGGTTCCGCTGGCCTTTCCTTTGTAACATAAAACAAATTTAACATTAAGCTTTTTTTGAAATGCTTAATGTTCACAGATCAAACATTAGTATAGTTCAGATCTGGGAAATTCTGCTGTGCCTTGAGGAAGCAGGAGGTCATAATGAACCTTAATGCAATGAAATCTTAGGTATGAGAATACCTAAATATGCAGGTTGTCATTGGAAAAAATGTACCTACAATTTAATAAAT
>JAVSBS010005425.1:38076-88992 GCA_033124195.1 Coracias cyanogaster
TGTACCTACAATTTAATAAATACCTCTTTCTTTTTTGCAGATTTCAAAATACACTTTAGAAAAGAAGCTGAATGAAATGGTAAGAAATTAAAAGTAGAAAAATAAGGAACAGCTTTTTGAAAAGAGAATGTCTTTTTAGAGTATAATGCAAATACTAACCAACCCTAACACTTAAATGTGTGATAATTATTACAAATAACTGAAAGATGTGATACCAGTTTTTAATCTGTAACACTTTCAAATACCATGTTTTTTGGTTTTCGTAGTGTGATAGCTGCTGTTTAGCACATGGAATTTTTTCTCCCTGAATTAAATTATATTGGTACATTTGTTCTCTTGATAGGTTAAAGTGATGGTTTTTTACAGACTGATTTGGACAATGTAATGAGATTACCCTTCCAGGATCTAGTATATTCATCTCAAAAAACAGAGAATTCCAAGCAATTCTTAGTTTTGTTTTTAAGAAAAATGGATAATGTTGTTCCTCATACTCTTTTCCACTCCTCAGAATTACTTCTTAACATCAGTTCCCCTGAACAGTTTAGATTTCCTCCAGTCCAGCTTATTCCCTTTGACACAGGGAATAAATTTATGCAGAGTGACAGCGCAGTTGCTCTGAACCCTGTTGTCTGTTTTAGGAAGTGAAAGAGAGCGCCTCAAAAACATTGCTAAGCTTGGTTGAATAAATGCTGTGAAAATTCTGCTGCTGCTCAACTGGAAAGAATAAAGATAATATTGTCAGACCATTACAAACTGTGATTTTAATTAAGAAGCTCTCAAAAAACTAGGGTCCAGTTTAGCTTTAAGTACCATGACATTTGTACTGAAAGTCATCTTCAACGCTACAGTGGTTTTACACAAAATATGGTGAAATTGAATAATGTGCCCTCTGACCTGG
This sequence comes from Coracias cyanogaster, assembly GCA_033124195.1. Taxonomy (NCBI): domain Eukaryota; kingdom Metazoa; phylum Chordata; class Aves; order Coraciiformes; family Coraciidae; genus Coracias; species Coracias cyanogaster. The sequence continues at coordinate 38,975 of JAVSBS010005425.1, forward strand.
GAGATAAGGCTACAAGTTAAAGATCAAAGGCAACATAAAATGTGTTTTGTCTTACTTCACTTTTAACTTGTATTTATTCTTAAAATATATCTGATCTCAAAATGCGTTTAAAATATACAGAATTATTGAACTTACATTTAGGTCATTTCATATACTACTGTTCTTTCATAACTTGTAATCTTGGTCTTCCGTATGAATATTTAAATCACAACACCTTTTCTGTAAGCTGGAAATGCATCTGTGCTGCTTAAACAAGTATCTTCCTTTCTTTTTTTTATAAACTTTTAAATTATTTGAGTATTTTGAAAACATTGAGGTACTGTAACTTTACAGAGTATGGTTATTAAAAATGCTTTTGAGTAGGGGACAAGACATTAGAAATCTTCTTTTGCATGTAGCACTAAACATAGCGTCTATGGCTTGGCCGTGTATATAGAAGATGCTCTGATATGAAACAGTGGAAGCAAAAAAGCACAAGTTGAACAGAAGTGAATCCTTTCCTACGTCCTTATGTGGGCTAACACAGTTTTAGGTCAGGTCAAATTCTACCAAGTTTACTCCCTGAGTAGTTACACTGAAATAAAGGTATGTTCTAGGATTCAGAGCAGTAGTGGCCCATGCAGACTCTCCATTATCAGGAATGGCAAAAATGTTTAAAAGTAAAATGGATGAAATCCCAAACCATTCATTTATCTGAGACCCATTTCTATTGCAATTTTGTTTGCTGAAGACGGATTAGATCATGTCCTGGCTAGTGTTCTGAAATGAAGCAGATGTGCTGTTTAGTTTGTATCTGGCACCTTAGAAACCCTGCCAGTCAGTAAAGTAGCTTTTGTGTGCTGGGCGTTCGGTGTACCTTAATGAGGTAGTGTTTCATTCTGGTTTTGTTCTTTTAGTTCTGTTCTTTCAGCCAAGTATATGCAGTGGTAATATTTTTCTTATGCACCATATCATGGTATGCATGCATGCTATCCAGTTAAGTTTATGTGAAAATTGTAGTGCTGATGTAATTCTTCTGATAGATGCTTGAAATCTGAAATACTGGAAAGTGTAGTCACTGCACCTCACTGCATTTGGATAGTAGCACTCAGGCAGTTGGAGGCTACCAGGTGATTACTACTAAACTCATTGTATAGAATTTTGCTGCTGTGAAAAATCAAGAACTAACTGGAGGAAAATGGCCTTGGTCAGGTCTTGTTTCCCTTCTTCATTAGTTTCCTGGCAGGTGATAGAATGTAGAATGCTAGAACTGAGAGTGTAACATCTGTTGGTGTGTTCCCTCATTAACTTGCCTCCTCTGACATGGGCATCTCTCAGAGAGTGAGCATTTAGAGTTACACGTCTTCTGCAGTACCTAAATCTTAAATATATATCGTGGTGCTAAAATATATTTTTTAAAAAAAATATGTTAAGGCTAGTGTTGGCTGGTTTAGAGACCAGATCTTGTGTGCTGTTCAGAAGAGCAAATTTTGAGTGCAAGTTCTCTGTGTAGTCAGTGGGGAGACATCACTGTCTGCAAGGTGGTGATTCAGTGCCCAGTATCAATGAGGAAAGCAGATGGGGTGAGTACCTCTGGGACTGACTGGGAATTACTCTCGTTTCACTTGCTGTATTCATATTGGCAAACTAAATGTTTGTGAGACCGCTTAGTGAAGCTGCAGACCAGTGATATGAAATGGTCTAGCTTCATTAAACTCTACTAGTCTTCAAAAAGGAGAGAAGCTGCATCCAAATAACTCACATTGTCCCAGAAGTTCCCAGAGCTGTGCCCAGGAACTGCTTATGTGAGTGCTACTTGGCATAGGCCAGTAGTGCCAGGGACATTCTAACATCACTATAGACATTTCCTGAAGCTTCTGTGCCACCATTTAGTTTTCTAATACAGATGTAGCTGCCAAATGAATAGAAAATGAATTCCTGTAAAATGTGAAATAAATGTAATTTTAAAAATTGGATTGTGCTGAATAATCTAAGATAGGAATATTACTTTTATTTCCTTCCCACATCTTCTAGGAATTTGCCTGTAATTGCATCCTGTTGCTTAAAAACAGTGAGAAGGCAGTGATACAGCATAAGTTAAAACCAACTATTTTTAAGTAGAAAAATGGTGGGAACTAAAGGAACTATCGTAAGAAAAAATTTCCTGTTTTGAGGATTTACAATTGGAAACCCTTTGCATAATTTTCACATGATCCTGTCTTAGGCTTTTGTGCCGTTACATCTCCTTTGTGTCTCTGACACTTTCACCTCCCAGTTACCACCTGGTGCTTCGCTGAGTAACTCTGACTAGTGACTCAATTTCCAGAATATCTCTGAGATACGAGCAATTCCCTCTTTGTCTTCCTCCCGTCACCTGCCTGACCCTGAGCTATTTCTCTGGTCTAGTTCCACCAAGAAATCATTCCACCTCAACAAACCATATGGCCACAATCAGTCCCACTCCCCATCCCATCTTATCTTTATTACTGGTGGAGAGCAAGGCAATAATTCCTGTTTTTGCAGTATCGGACGCTAGGAAGAACAACCAAGATTCTGTAGGTCTTACCGCAATGCCAGGGTCATACCCTCCCTATCCTGCAGTGTCTCCTGCTGTTTCTTGATTGTCTTCTATGGAAGAATGTTTTAAGACCTTTTCACTGTGAGCAGGAGACTCACATTTTCAGGCTTTGATTTTCTGTGCACTAAGCCTGGAGAGTAGCTTGCCATCAAAAATCACATATATGTAAGTGGTAAGCTCTTAAAGCTCTTGAGGATATATCAGGCCAGTTTTTCTCACTGGAAAGAGCTCTGGGAAATAAGAGTGTGTTTATACTATTCTAGTGAGGAGGAGGGACTAACACTGTCTTGCTGACTTAAAGAAATGGGGAGAACACTAGGAAAAAATCTGTATTTAAGTGCAAAAAACCCCCTCAGATCTTGCCACAAGCTGCATGAGTCTCAAATTAGCAATACCTCTCTGTTCTTTGATCTCTTAAAATAAATACACCTAATGACTATCAGGAACAACAAATATAATTTTTCCCTTTTTTGGTATAAAATCCACATCCTAGCATTATATTTCTTCACTAGTTTACTTATGGTTAGGAAAAAGAAAATGTATGAACACTTACAACATGCGTTCCTTGCAGTGATTCTGTAAGTTGTGGTGTTTCTTTACCAGTGCTTCCATTATGACTTTCCATTTGCTGTAGTGTGTTTTAATTTCATACCTTATAAAACATGAGAAATTTGTATTGTATATTCTGTTTTGCTAGCCTTATGTTGGTCATTTCTTTTGATTACTATCAGCTTTTATTATCCTCTGATGCTTGGATATGTATTGCATTTGTTACTCCATGGAAATGGAGCCTTACAGAAGCCAAAGACTGGGCATCCTTCTGTAATTTGAATTTACACACAGGAATGAATTTGGCCCAATTCATTTTAATTGCCATGTTGCTCTACTGTGGATTAGAAATAGATGAGATGTCTAAATAAATGGATATCTTTTCTGAGGAATTCATTTGAACCACTCTTTTCAGAGAAAACTAATTTAAAAATTGAACAAATAGTACCTACAAAGCTATTAACAAAAATACAGTATAAAGATGTTAGATACTTACAAAAGTAGTTAGAACCCCTCCCTACAGATACATAATCTTAAAGTAGAAGTGATTTCATCATATTTCGAGATAGTACAATGCTAGTTGCTAATGAGGATGGGGTATTAATCTGCATGAGTTTCGCTAATCTAATTCGAAGTCACCACTGCTCTTTAGAAGTAGTTGATGCACTTCTGGTTTTAGCCAGTATGTATAAATTGATTTAGATGTGTCAAATTCTCTCTTAATTGTTCTGGCACCTTGTCGCTTTTTAAAATCCCAGAACTGGACTGGCTGAGGCTGTCAGGCATGTCTGGAGATGGCTTAGTCTAACCCTGCCCTGCTCAAAGCAAGGTCCATTCGAGCTGATTGCAAGACCTATGTCCAGTTGGGCTTTTAATATCTCCATAGACAGAGATCCTGTAGCCCGTCTGTGCAACCTGTCCCAATGTTTGACCACCCATATAGTAATTTTTTTCCCCTCAAGTTTAAGTGAAATTTCCTGAGTTTCATTTTGTGTCAGTGGGTACAACTAAGAGGAGTCTGGCTGTGTGGTCTTTATTTCCACTCTCCCTCCTTTCCTCCCTGCTATTTTGCACATTGATAAGATCACTCTGATTCTCCTCTTCTCCCAGCTGAACAATGACAGCTCCCTCAGCCTCTCCTCACACATTGGGTGCTCAAATACCTTGATTGTCACGGTGGCCCTATACTTTGAACAATGATGTATTGAAAAAAACTCCAATATTTTTTGAGTTTGTATTGCAGTATAGCTTTAAACGATTTCCTTGTGATTAAAACCATGTTATGCTGGAAAATGTTTGAGACTGTAAAAGACAGACAGCACTTTTACTAGTGGCTTTACAAAGAAGACTGAACACTGCAGATTAGATTGCTCCTGTTATGTGACAGGAGACAATAAATGTTTGTTGGCCTTATTTTCATGATGCATGCACTAGGACTCTTGCCAAAGTTTAAGGAGCTCCTGCTCTTACCTGGCTCCAGCCATTTACTCATTTCTGCCCTGTGCTCCTCTGTGAAGGTGCTGGGACATGGGGACACGGGGGCTGTGATTTAAGCTGTCTAGAATTTTTGAATGGGCCCCATATTTTGTTGCATTGCTGCGACCCGAGAGTGCATTGTATTTGTTTTAATACTACAGCAGGGACAAATAAGGAGCTGGGGCAGTGAGGTACAAATGTGTAGCTGCTGGAGCCACTTCCGTGTTTGGGATCTCCAGCCCAAGACAGGGCAGGTCCAGCCCCAGTCTGAATAGCTGGTGGGAAAGGAGGGCCAGAATGCCTGGCTGGACTGAGCGGTGCTGCAGGAGGACAAGCATCAACCACGGGCAGCATTAGCCCGTTAGGCTCTGTTCACAATACAGTGGCAGATCGAGTGACATGGTCAAGCCATATAACAAAGGAAAACTTAATCAGGATTTGAAAACAATCAATACAGTTCTGCAGACATTTACGTGAAAATTCTTCTAAATATGAGGGACAACACATGAAAATATGTTAAAGTGCTTTTTTTAAAATAATCTAACACACAAGTGAACACCTTTGGAATAAGGTGCTAGCTGGAAATGTGAACTGATCACTAGATATGGAATAGACAACTGAGATATTCTGGGAATAACATTGCATTTATGCTACGTTAAAAAGCATTTGGAGAGCTGATTCATACCTGCTAGTTACTGTGATTAAGTAGGTACTTCACCTGTTTCTACCAGGATCAAAAATTACAGATGCATTTAACAGCGAAAGAGGAGCATCATAAGAAGCTGAATGAAGTTGAGAAGTGTTACGCTACAATTGCATGTCAGTTTGGAATCATAAAAGGTGTTCATGGAAAACTAGAGCACAGTGGTATGTATGTCTTAAATGTCCTCCAGCATGTTTTTGCTGTGTTTTGACAACACTGACTTGGAAACACCTGGCAATTCAGAAAAATAGCAGCTATTCCATGCCAAACATCAAATATAACAAGTGATGATTACTGTATCTCAGTAGGTTCCTCAGGTTTTCTTTTTATGACAGTGCCAGGTTAAGCAGCACAGGCCCTGTATCTCTTCTGCTCTTTGCTGGTACAGTTGTGTGTGATCACATAGTAAATCATACCAGGGAACTGACTTGTGTTCAAAACCAGGCAGCAGCAGACCCCCGTGCTTTCAAAAAAAATTACACTTAACATGGATCAGCTTCCTGTTGCCATTCAGCATAATTGACATAAACAGTTCTACCAGCTGAAGTAATTGGCAAATAGTGATCTGATTAAAATGGCATTAAATGACACTAAAAATGAAATCACCGGTTTGGATTTTTTATTTAAAAAAGTAGCAAACCAATGTACAAAAGTCTTCACTCATTGTCTGAGGTGTAGAACAACTGGTACCACCTGGTGTAATCTCCAGTGTAGTATCGCACTATACAGAAAAAGTAGGCGAGTCATTTTCAGTCTTAGTCTCCTTTCCACAAAGATGTTTAATTATTTTATAAATTGTATGCACATACATTGCAGTTATAAATCATTCAAATATGAAAGTATTTATTAACGTGTTTTAACTTCTGTTTAAGTACAGGAAGCGATACAGCTCAACAAGAAACTAACATCAGTGAATAAGAGACAAGAGACTGAGATAAGTAATCTGAAAGAAGTGAGTATAGTATGCATTTGTGAATGTGCAAGTGGGATTCTTTGAGACTTCTACAAGCTGCTGTAGTATTAATAGCAGTAGAGGACAAACAGCAGAACTGTTCTTCATGCTATGGCTAGTGGCTACATGATTCTTATGCTCCCTTGTTATACACAGATACTTCAGATGAATGCCAGTTAAAATTGGAGCAGCTCTGAATAGTTTCTGTAACTTGAGAATTTTTGTTTGCCTCTTATTTCTTATCAGTTATTAGTAACATCTCTTCTTCCTGTGCTGCATCTTCCTTCTGATATGGAAGGGTAGCAGTGGTGTTTTCAGTTTAGTCAGAGAGAGTTAGAATGCAAAGGGCAGTTGCTGTAGCAAGCTGGTAACTTGAACGTAGGATTAAAAGCATAACTGTGAATCTGTCAGAAATGGGAGAACGTTGTGACAGGGAAACTGAGACATTATAGTGGGCAAATATGGACAAAGAAGTTGTCTGGCCATTAAGATGTTTCCTGCCATCATCTATTCAGAAACTACTATTTGCCAGGTATGTTTTTGAGTTGCACTCTTGAACATATATAGTAGCGAGAAGAAAAAGTTCTCTTTTCCCTTGTACTGACAGGAGGAGAGCAAAGGGACCCTCTGAAGTTAAAACTGTCCTGTAATCTCAGTATCTTTCCATACCACATCTTCTTCCTATCTCCTTATCTTTCTATTCCTTTTCTTATCTCCCTTTCATTCTCTGAGGATTTTAGGGAGGGAACAAATGCATGACTCTTATTGGCTTTTTGGCCTAATGTTATCCCCAGCTTCCTATATTGAAATAGAAACAGTTTAAGATTTTCTTCATTTGTTTCATTCTTACCTTCTCTAGTGCTTTACTTAATTTTTATATTTATGACATGAAGGTATTGTAGCCACAGTAACAATTAATCAGGAATTCAACCTAGACTTGTTTAGTTACATACTAGAATATGATACGGCAAACTCGAAATATTTGATGAACGGAAGAGCAACAGAAAAGTATTGGAAGTTGCCAGTGGTGATAACTTCCCTCTGTAGAAGAGCCATATTTGTTAGAATGCTGGTATTGTTACAGCCGTGAATGTTTGAGGACAGCTCTGTCTGCATTGGGTACACTCTAAAAATCCTTTTTTAAAAGGATAAATAACTTGTATGTGACAAAAAGAGGGACATAAATCTAAAATGCAACATATCTTTATTGTAATACATTGTAAGTATCAAAATTCAGGAGTTTTAGAAATTTTTAAGCATCATAGTAAATTAGTTTTGTTGCTTTTGGTTAAGAAACCAAGAAAAATTTATTACTTAGAATTCTCTGAGGGTAAGTAATTTGAGAAGTAAGAAAAGAAAAAGGTTTAAGAAAATTTTACACAGTGAAATTTGTGAGCAAGTGGTGTGCGAGATAAACTGATAGTGATTTATGTACTCCAGTAATCAAACACATTGCTTGATCCATTTTTTCAGCTGTACTCTTGATTCTTAAGGTCATGAGTGATGAATTTTAAATAAAATACTGTTAGATAAGCAGGAGAAGGGGCCAGCTGAAACTTAATCTAGCTTCCTTGGCTCAGCAGGAAATACCTTTATCATGGTTATTTCTCAACTTCTTATTGGTAGTTCAGTATTTGACTGTCCTACTCTAATGATAGTCGAAAACTGAACTGGATACAAAGCAATGAGAAAACTTTGATATTTAGAAGAATTTGGAAAGAGGGATTACAGGCTGTTTTCACTTGCTACATAGCTGAAAGAACTCCTGATATCTGCAGCACAAGTTGGTACAACTTGTAAAGCTGTTTTTTATCTGCCTTTGAGACTTGACTGACCTCTAACAGCTCTGACAACTTGTGGGTTCAAGCTTCTTTCTTCTATGGGCTCCGTGCTGGAGTGGGAATGACTATCCATAGTACCGAAATCTTAATTTGCCTGTCAGCTCTTATCGCAGCCATTACTTTGACTCAGACCAGGATGATCTCACACACTTGTTCTTAATGGGAATATGAAGTTAGTAAATGCTATTCAAAACTTATGGATAAAAATTAACTAATTGTTCATTTTAATGAAATACCAAGTATGTGATGGAGGTGTTGTATATGTACCAAAATCAAGCCTGGGTTAAACAGAGGTCCATGCTGCACAGGTTTAGTCTGCTGAAATTTGTGGAAGGAAATATTATGTAGAGATGCTGTAGTTTTCTCTTGACATTGCCTGCTTACCATCCCAGTTCCTAGATCTCAGCTTAACGGACTGTGGCATAATTTCCTTTCCAGTAACATTTATTTTAGGATGTGAATGTTTAGATATTCAATGTGGTAGGATTCTTGTCAGCTATGAAAATGCTTGCGTTGAAATCTGGCCAAAAAAAAGTTTCTTTCATTCTGCTGCCTAAAAAGCAGCTATGCTGCTCAAGGCCTGAAAGATTACAAGAGAGCTGCACCAGTCTAGGAAGAGAGCAAGAAGATATCGTTGTAAATTTGGATACAGTTAAAGGTTGTGTAAGGTATCGGCAGTACCTTGAAGAGGTTACATCTGCCTGTGCTGGCGGCTTTCCCAGTCCCATACCGCCTCTTCATGCTGCACATGTATTTGCGTGGCCTTGAGGAACAGTAGAATGAAAAACTTTTATTGATCAAAACTACATTTTACCAAAAAAAGGGAGGAAGCTTCATCTTAGATCAACTGGCAAAAGGAAAATATGTTTAAGGAGCAGGACTGTTTCTTTTGTGACACCCTTGACTTACACTGGCTTGAAGTGTTTCAGCAACCATGTCCCTAAGCGCTGGCTGCTAGCAACACATCAAAGGAATGGGTTTAAAGCCTTATCATTTTTTTCTTAGCATTGCCTCCAAACCGATAAAATTATTTTCCAGATTCAATTTAATTTATAGGGTCCTGCATACTACTAGTGATCTTACTAATGACAGAAAGCTACTAAAAAAAAAAGCAAAAACTCTGGGCATGAAATTTTTTTCATTTCAGAGTACAAGAAAGTATCCATATGTATGTATAAAATTATTTTGTATTCTTTTCTGAGCTATATAACATGTGCTTTCACATGCCATGGAAAACTTCCCCGTTATTTTTGGTAATCTGGTTTGTGTTGGTTCTTATCAGGTTTGCATTGCTTTTACCTGCTGCTGGTTTTGGTGTTCCTGCCTGCAGCTTTGTTAGAGTAGCAGATCTGGGTTTGGTTCCAGATGGATTATACTCATCCACCTGCTATATACAAAGAAGAAAATCCAGTCATCTTTTCTACCTCAAGGGAATGATTTACTTAGTATGACGTGTTGTTGCCTCGTGACAAAAGAAGTAGTAAGATTTTTCTACGTGCAGTAACCCCTGAGTTTTGGAAAGTGTGTAGTATCAGATCCACAGGAGGCTTTTGCACCTGCTGGGGCAGCACGCTGCCTGTTAGCTGTGTTCCATGTACCAGTTCTCTGCAGACTGGCACGGGGCACCTTTTCACTTCCACAGAGTTAAAACTGCTTGCACCTTCTGCCACTAAAATGGAGGAACTTTCCTTGCGTATTTCATTACAGAGCCTTCTAGTAAAAACAGTACAACTAGTACACATTTTTATTGCTAAAGATGGAAAAAGCCTTACTAGCTTACAGAATGTCACAGTTCTAAAGCACTGCTGTCTTTGGGGTCTGTAATTGATTCTGTAATTACACTTAGCAGTTACTACATCATTTTAGATTTATTTATGACTAAAATACATGAGAAATAAAGTCTCAGGCAAAAATATGATTTATTTAAAAGTAGTAGCTATACCTGTACTTTCCATAAAACTTTGTATTTGTGCATTTCAGCTACAACATAATCTTCCCTTTTTCTTTTGTACTGTTATATGATTTTGTCCAGAACAGTTAAACCATTGGTCTGTGATAAGATGGAATTCCAGTTTTGTGGAGAAAAGTTAAACAGACCAAACTTAGTTGTTAGATAAACCTATTACCATTCTGAATGCCTGGTTCACCACTATGGCATCATGAAGAATTCTTGATACTATCTGTGAGCAGCATTCATAACCTCTGCTATTTGTCTGAGTAAACGTCAGAGTGCTCAAGGAGAGAGCGATATTAAACAGACTACCTTGTACCAGAACGGGAGGGGTGGGGGAGAACAGGGCATAATATTTATGACTCCAGGAACTATAAGTTGTAATTTAATGAGATCAAAGCATTTGCTGTTTATTTGCTGCACTAGGAGCTTGGAATAAACTGGTTAGAAAACAGATACCAAAAAAAAAAGCAGGGTATTTAAAAGATTATAAAGACTGTAAAATCAAAGGCATATTTTAGATGGACAATCATGTTGTAGAAGCCTCTAATATAAAATTAATTTAGCATTCCCCTGAGATTAAGTCATTAATGTTTCAGGAAAAGCAAAGATCCTCCAAATTTATAGTCAGTTCCTGTTTTTACCAGATAGTCACTGTTCTTCCTTTTTTCCTCTTGATTCCCAGGAACGTGCACGGTAGTTACAATAGGTTCTTTATTCCTATTGTATATCTCGGTGTAGGAGGCTTTACCAATACCAACTCAATGTCCACTTCTAACATATTTCTTGGAAGAGAAAATAATGAAATGCTTAAGCATCATAAATACTTCAAACAGTAAAATGAGCACAATAAGGTTTTACCTCTGAAAAACTTTTAGCCATGTGACAAGTGTAAAGTTTAGCAAGTCAGTCTTACAAATTTCAGTTCCTTTAATTTATTTTGTTGTTTCCATACATAATTTAAAAGTAGGGCATGACTCAGGATAGTTTCAAAGATTTGTCTTTGTTTTGAATTGTGATGCCTATACTGGATGAACTATTTATAAGTGTTTCCTGTGTTAAGGAACTGAAGAAAGTAACTACAGACTTGATAAGGTCCAAGGTCACATCTCAGTACAGGGTGGGAGAAGAAAACATCAATCTTGCAACAAAGGAAAAACAGTTTCAAGAACTGCAACAAAAAATCAGAATGGTATTTTGGAATTTAACCATTTTTTTTTGGTGAATATTTTCTGTTCTTTGTTCAGCAAACATCATGGCAATGACCTCTCTTAGGTATACAGATTCCTTTCTAATAACTGCATATACAATAAAACAAAGCTATTTGCAGAATGACCTTTTCTAGGGCAGTAAATACGCTATGAATATAATATTATATTAAAAAAATATGGATAAGAAGTAATTTCAAAATAATTACATTTCTTTAAATAGCCTCATTATGATTCATAATATCACATTAATACAATATTACCAAAGAAAATAGACAGTAATTTTAAATGCCTTTTATTGTTCTTTATGTTCTTTTTTAAGGAGACAGCAGTTAATAAAAAAGTTCAAGAAGAAAACACTCACATTAAAGAAGAAAAGCTGGTGAGTTAGCACACCTTTCCTATTTAAAAATCACTTAGGAATATATGTGCTATATTTGATATTTGTGCTTCTTAAATTATTATACTAAGCTATTAAAATGAATTAAATTCACTTGCTTACTCTTCAGAAATATTTTAATACTAACATAAATGCAATCTTAGTTCTCTGTTTTTAGAAAGTGTATTACCAGAGCAGAGTCCGTTGTTTGAAACTTTATTTCAAGTCTTAACTCCTGCCTTTGAATTTCGAGGAGAGAAATTTGGTGTACCTATGAAAAAGTTGTTTACATATCAGCTCGGTACAATTAAGCAGTGATGTTTCCATAACTTGCTTGCTGTTGTGCTTTCTGGTTGCCAGTGGTTTACTATAATACTGCTAGTATTGAAACCAGCTAAAATTGGAATAGTGTCAATCATACACAAAGGAAATGCTGTTCCATTCATACAGAACATATACATTTAGAATATTAAGCAACACCTATACATAGCTGAACAGAGTTAAGACTGTCTTCTGTCACAAACTCAGATCTGTTCGAGAGCAAATCCTGCTATTCAAACTAAGGTACACAGAGTCAAGGATCAAATACAGCAAAAAAAAATTGTTCTCTACAATAACAACATAATGCTCTGCTTTGCAGAATATTAGGTGTAAAAAGGGTGGGTTTTTTTCATAAACAGTTGCAGAATTTTTGTTCTGCAGTTCATTAAACCAAACATGTCAGAGAATTGTATCGCTCTTATTCTCAGGGAAGGACAGAAGCAGTAGCTTGCCCATACACCCACGGAATACATACTCACGTACACCACACTCACGGAAGGCTCATCCAGCAGAACTCTTCCAATCTGTAAACGCCTGTTTGCGCTTTGAGTTTGCTTTTTAAACATACTTGCAAATAAACACAGGGAAAAAGTGAAAGATGTACTCAGATCTCATTACTCCCATAGCCCTGGATGCACTAAAAGCATTTATATGGAGATGCTTGTAGCATAATTCATATGTGTATTTGATACGTATCTAAGAGAAGGACTCTATTTTGCTTCTCTGTTTTGCTCTCTGTAAATTGCTAGAGTTTGTTTAGTTGGTTTTAACATATGGAGGGGTTTGGTGTAAGTTTAGGGAGGGCTGTAATGTCGAGATGAACTTCCTGTTTTCTCTAAGAACTTGGGTTAGAAGACCTAGATTTCTGTATTATAGAGCACTATAAATTCAGCATCTGGATTAACCGAAGATGTTGGCTTCAGTGGTTCTTGGACTGAGGCTGAGAATACTGAGTCATAGCATATTTACACTGTATGCAGAGAAGCAATCCTCTCTAGTTGAGTGAATGCTTCACTGGATTGAAAAGACATGGCCAGTGCTGCTACCAACCTGTCAATGACACTGGGCAAGCCATTCCACAGCTCTGTGGCTTGCTTTTCGAGACGTAAAATTGAACTAAAGATAAAGTAAGCTTTAGTGCGAAAATATTTATCTCTGCGTAAAGGCATACATGCATGAGAAGGAATGACAGCACACCTAAAATGATTTTGGTCTTAGTAGGTAGATCTATCTGTGCACGCAGTCGAATCAGAAATAGATAAATTTGCAAGCTCTTTGCAATTGCCTGTAAGTACTTTGTTTTAATAATATGTTCCTCTATCAATATATATTGAAGCAACTGAGCACATATAAGAGTGTCTTCTGCCTGAAACTCAGTTTTTTCTGCGCAGGTCTTCTTTTAGTAACTGCTGTTCTGGTCTTTAGGGAGTGGAGATTGACTTGGCTACATCATTCCCTGTCTTTGTGTCTTTGGAAATGCGTTTTGTAGTGTTTAATATGAAATAACAGTCTCTATTTCATCTGCTAACTGCAACAAACTTAACGGCAGCACACATGGGTTTGTAAATCTACACCACCTTAACTCATGTTGGGTCACTCTTATTTAGAACTTACTCATCTTGAAGTAACAAAATAGTCTTGAAGGTGCCACAAAAATTCAGATAGTGACAGCAAAATCTGAGATACATGTACCATATGATGCAAAGCTAATGTGTGGTAGTTCACGTCTATTAGGATTTAATTCAGGAGATACAGAGTAATGTCATGTAAGGGTGATCCATTAATGGAAGTGGTTACTTGACAGTCATATTTCTCGGGGATTTTCCAGGACTGCAATGTGGTACCTTAAAATTATTCTGTTAGATTAATTGGCCTCAGAGTGGGGTTGGATTTCATATATTTTATTCCTATTTGCACTGAAGTATGTTTGAAGTACTTTAGTACTTCAACTTGAACTTGAATGGATTGTTCATTTTAATTATAATAAAATTCTCTGAAAAAGAATAAGTTATGATAAGTTATAATAATGTTATCTTCTCCAAGGCAAAAGGCCAGAAAAAATTGGAGTTGTTCTGATTTCTTCCTACAAGCTCTATCCCAATGTTGATGTCGGAGTGCGATTTTTTTTTTTTAATCCATAATATTGTAAACACTGGCAGAATAAAAAATAAATGTTAACCTGAAAGACATAAACTAGATAATGTTTAAACTTCAGAAACAAAATCTTATTCACTATATCTCAATTTGTTTGCATTAATAAGGAAATTCTCAGCTCTCTACAATGTGTGCAGGAGCTTCTTCAGCGAATAACCCAAATGAACGGTAGAATGGAAAGTGAATTAAATGCACTGAAAGAAGACTATCAGGTCAGATTTTTCTTGATTAGACAAGCTGCATCTATCTGTTATGTGTTTAAGTCGAGGGCTGCTAAAGACATCTGTATGCTTTTCAGAACTTTTGACCTCACTTCCATTGCTCCCTCAGCTCCTTAACTGTCAGCATGAACCTTGAAGCGCAGGCTATGGTTTCGCTCTTTTTGTTCTCCCCTTAAAGTAAATCATGGTTGCCATTCATATCAGCCATTTCTAGAGGGTAAAACTGGTACATATCGGAGGTTTCTTTCAAGTATTTTGAAATAAAATTATTTTATTACTTTTGTTATAATTCTTGTGTAGGTATAAATTTATTTCCTGGAAAATACTTGAAATTTCAGATCTTCATAGCCAAAGCTTGTCCTTGGTTTTATTAGAGCAGAGGGCCCAAAAAAGAGCATATTGTAGCCATTTCTCTGGTGTTGTATTTAGGCCAGACATGGCAAGCAGTCATGCTGGAGAGTATGGAGCTGAGGAATGCTGCAGTTGCTCTTTGAGTGTGTAAAAGTGGCTCAGAACAGTTTAAACTGTAAATTACACTGGCAGTCAGATTGGCCCACAGTACACTAGAGATTAAGGTCATCTCTGTTCCACTCAGATGTGCCATGCAAAGTTCAGGTACAACCATTAATCAGACTATTAATAATTATTATCTACTGTTTGTCCATATATAACCACAACTATTCCATTCTTTGCTTGGCCTGTGAGGCCAAGGTTTTGAACTAGGATTTCAGTTATTTCCAATTAAACTTCCTGTGAGCACGTATACTTGTGTTTCTAAGTGAATGCTTCTTTGCTAAATTGAAATTAGATTCATTCACTTCACGAGCCTTTACTTTGTCTTTTAACAGATGTAAGCAGTTGCCTTCTACCACAATACAAATACATTAATTTTGCATTTTGATGGAACAAGCAAGGTTAAAGATGAGTTATATTCTCAGTCAGAATCTAGCTAAAATTTCACTAGGAATTAAATACTTGCTTTATAGTACTGGATAAAGCTGTAATGAATGGAAGAGGAAGAGAATTCACTGATTTCAGGTGTCTAGGGTCCTGTATTTATATTTGTGTTGAATTTTCATGACTTAAAATTCTTTGACCTCAGAGTGCTCTAGAACGAAGAAGAGACACTTCTAAACCTGGCCAACAGTCCCACCAGTTTATTATGAATCTTCAGAGTTCTCCAGTTCCTCTTGTATATTGGCTCTTTAATTAAAAATATATATATAAAGTACAGTTTAATGGGAAAAGGTTTTTCATAGTATGTTTGAAACTTTTTACAAAGATAATTTAACAGTGCCTTGGCTGTAGAATTGCCAAAAGTAGTTGGATTTTCTGAAACCTCTGTTATTTATACATTTGGTCCAGTGACACAGCTGGACAACTTGCTATTCCTACAATACTGGTTTTTGTTAAGGAAAGAACATAGCATTTTAGTGAAGTTACTTTGTAGTTTAAACCAGAAGCTGGAGATCATTTAACTGATACATAACCTTACTGATG
Organism: Coracias cyanogaster; assembly: GCA_033124195.1. Taxonomy (NCBI): domain Eukaryota; kingdom Metazoa; phylum Chordata; class Aves; order Coraciiformes; family Coraciidae; genus Coracias; species Coracias cyanogaster. The sequence goes on from JAVSBS010005425.1 coordinate 54,787, forward strand.
ACGACTTCCATAATACAGGGGGCCCTTCAGGATATTTGTGTCAGGATCACTGAAGAGCAGGTGTATTCTAAAAGTGGTTTTTTCTGATAGTATTTCTGAGCTATTGCTTCCCGTCTCAGATGAAGTTTATAGTATGCCTTATAGCTCCAGCTAAAATTGCGAATGGTATCTGTGAATCTTATCTTTGAAGACTCCATATAAATGCCTACAAGTGTACGGGAAGTATAGCTTGTTTTCTTGTTGTTAAGATATGAATTGAGTACAAGTCTCTGTTTTGTAGCCTGTACAGGCCAACAATTGATTTCTGATTGCAATTACACTAATTAAAATTAGAGAGCCTGCTTTGATTTGGGTTCTTTTGTGTGAAAGCATTATGTGCGTTCTCAAAACCAAAATGTTCTCACTTGAGAATGGGAATTAAAGTATTCTTAACGGTCATAAGTACATATGAGCGATAAGCTTTCAACAGATCACATCCAGAAACAGAAGCGGCTAGATATTTTAATAGATTTTTTGTAAGCCTGATAAATACATGCATAAAATGCAATTCCCTTAAAGAGCATGCTGTAAATACAATGCTGTATTAACAGTGAGTGTCGCATGTTCTTGTTCTTCCCACATGAACTCATGGGATTATTTTGATTTGTCAGAAATGTCTGTCTTTCTCTTTAAACAGTAGTCATAAAATATTGTTGCTTTTTACAGCTACTCCTTTGGCTGACAGTTTGATACAATTACCAGGATAATACAGGGAATGAGACAGTTAACTGCTTATTTTGCAGTGTTATTTTTTAAAAGCAACAAATGGAACTTATAAAATAGGGAGCTAAATATACAATTTAAAAGGTCTACCCACTTTCCTGACAATCTGAGAGCTACTGCTTTTATCTTTGATTCTAGAACTGCGCTGTGATGAACGAGGTCTAAAGGTTATGTATTGTTATTATGCTCTATCCTACATCTTTGTCAGATCTGTGGATTTTGCTCATCAAGAAAAAGGGTTTCTTCAGGATAGTAGAAAAATGGAGAGAATGACTGTACACTCCCATAGAAATAACTTTATTCTTATTCTTGCAAAAAATTACTGCTTATTTTTGGGCTTGAGGTGTCAGAATACTTAAACTGTCAAGGTAACGTTCAAGAAGGATCATACTGCTTTCATTCCGCCTGTGCATGCTTAGCGCTAGGATACCAATGTACTTATGGGTTCAGAAAAACACGTTAATTCTTTAACAGATGACAGAATACTTCAGAATGCAAGGAATTCAGGTATTCCCCTCTCTCTAAAACTGGCTTTAACATATGATTGGCTCTATTCATCTGCTACTCCTGATTTTGCCCCAAGAGCTATGCTGTGAGTAACTGTTATATTCCATCTTGGAGGATGTTGCGTTTGAGACACAAGTAAAAGCATCCTTGGAGCCTAGAGCAGCTTTATTGAAGACAAGAGGTCTTGGACTTGTAGTTTGTAGAACTGGATGCAAGGTACTCCATCAGAGTGCAATTATTCAGACAGTGTATTGAATTGTCTCATCTTCTTAATTATATAATTAAGATCATTATATTCTTATGCACAACTTTTTCTGTGTGTATAAAAATGCAAGGTAGTCTGCATTTTCCTACTGCTGATACCTGTAAGATATATTTGTATTAATAGTATAGATAAATTAACATAGGCATTTTAAAATTTATGCCAAGTGAATCAAGAAGTCGAGTCACTTACAGTTAAAAGATCAAGTGAAAAGGAATTGCTTTGGAGTATTGCCTCAAGAACTTAACATTTTTCAAGCAGACTTTCAAAGAAGCTCAGCAAAGTCATAAATATGTAGCTGGTCACATAGCTGCATGCATTAAAGTTATGTTTACATTATCAAATATATTTATGTCATCTATATAGCAGCTAATGGATGCAGCAAGTCCTTTATCTTCCAGATTGCTTGCTATAAAAATGTAATAGGATAAAAGTTCCCAGTAACTTTACCTGTGTAAAGTTACTGTTGATTTATGCAAGACTGCTTTAATTTAGAGCAGTAAAGCTGGAAGAATTAACCAAAAATGTTGCAAGTACAGTTATGATAGTATAAAACTTAATATTGCTGTTACTTTAACACACTCCTATTTCAGTGATCTAATAAAAGTAAATTAAAGGACAATCAGACATATACGTCATGTTCCAGTAGTTATGTTTTAGAATTCAAAGTTTATAAGGTAGGTTAATAATCCAAGAAACAAAAGTTTTCTTTGAGTTTACAGTAGTTTTTTCTTTAAGAACAATGGATCTGGAGTGTGCTACATTTCATATTTCTCATCTCTGGACTTTATATTACTTTTTCAGTATATTAAAACTTATGCAGTGAAACTGAATAATGGCAAGTGGTTTTATACCCTTTTATAGCCATTTCTTTTTTCATAACCTCCCCCTGTTTCCTGCTAGCTAAACTATAAGCACCTTTCTGTTAATTTATGAAAATTATTGTTGAGATAGCACATTATCACTGATCTGTATGGCACTTCCAGCATGTTAGAAGCAAAGGTCCAAGCAACATAAAACACATCAAAATTCATTAATGTGGTATTGATTATTTTTTGGATAATTAATTTTATTGCAGACCCTTGAAAGAGATAATGAGCTGCAAAGGGACAAGGCAAAGGAAAATGAAGAAAAGTTCCTTAATCTTCAGAATGAGCATGAGAAAGCACTAAGAACCTGGAAAAAAGATGTAGGTTTATTAAATTAAATGCTAGAGTATTAAAAGGTTTTTGAAATAGGCATCAAGCACTTCAGGTAATTCCTAAAAGCCAAGAAAATATTGCAGAAATAATACAATTAAAACAACTGATTTCTTTCCCAGTAATGCAGACTCTTCTAGAACTGAGTATTTTTTTAAAGGTAGATTTAGGAGGAATGTTGACTTCTGTGCTCTAAAAGGTCAGTGCACTTCCTGCCATTCTGTAGAGCAAGAGGCAGGGCATTAGGTGTTACCTTGAATTTAGCACTTAAATATTCCATGATTGCACTCTTGCCATTACCTAGACATGAAAGCTGATACAGTTTTTAACTTTCATTGACTTTCATGTATTTTTCAGGAAATTTTTCACACAACTTATTCAGAGAATACCATCATTTCTAGGCTGTGCTCTTGTACCCTGACAAACCTGACAGTAAACTCGTACATAGTAAAAAAATGAATGTAAACCCACATAGACTGAAGTGACAGACTAAAGGTACTTCTGAAGGGCCTTATGCCCCCAAAAAAGCAACCTCCAACTGAATGATGTAGAGTTACCAAAGGCTTGTATTAGAGCAGAGGTCCTGATTGGACAGGAGTTATTCGATGTGGACTGTGGGAGGAAAGGGGATAAGAAAAGGTAAAAACCTCTGTCCTTTCAGTGAATTCACCTGTGCACACCTAAAGTTGTATTCCATATCTGCCTTTCTTCCTACCACTTCATTACTTTAAACGAATACTTCAGTAGTTATTTAACCCAAAATAATTAGCAAAATATTTTGGCTGTAAAGATTGTCTGCAATAATAAACACATGTTTACGAGTAAGAAAAATGAATACTTCTTCAGTAAGACAATATTTGTTGTCTACGGCTAATTCTTTTGCAGCCATTATTGAGATGCCTGCAATCATGACACTATGGAATAGCTGAACTGTTCTGATGCTTCCTACCCTGAGAAGATTTGACCTCCCCGATTCCTAGGGTGGTCTTATACCGTAGTTCCCTGTATAGACATGGGCATTAGCCCTGCTTACTTCTCAGGAATATTTGCAACTATTCTTTAGAAGATCATACAATCGTAGAATGTTTTGAATTGGAAGGGACCTTTAAAGATCATCTAGTCCAATCCCCCAGAAGATAATTCTTAATTCCTCTCCGTATTTCTGCTATGGCTAGCTAGAAATTTGGTTTCTTAATATCTTAGTGTAGTGTCATCATGGATAACATTAAAAATGTCTGGAATTATTTGTAAATTAAATGAAGGTATTTCCGCAAAATTGCCCTTCCTTTCTTTTTACAGCTTGTATTTTTGACCATCCTCTTTGTTCTGAATACAAAAATGTCATAGTTCCATCCTCACTGAAGAATCATGGGATAGTTGAGGCGATTTACAGAAGTGAAGTGCTAAGCAAATTATTTGCTGTTGTGGTTTCTTGACAGTGGAGGTGGGGAATAAATGTTGATTGTTTGTTTGAATGTTTATCTTTGAGCCAAAAAAGGAAGAAAGCTACAAATACAATTCTCACTTTTTGAGCATTGCTACTTGAAGTAACCCATGAAAAAAATTAATAAAAGTTATCGTCTGTAATGGAAATGCAGTTAAAATTTGGGTTTGAATGAAAGAGCTCGAAATGATCTTGTACAAATAATCCTTAGCATCTATACTTTCTTTTGAGGACTTAAATTTGCTAAGCTGTTTATCCATAAAATACTGGTTTGGGTTTTGAATATGAAGTAAAGATCTACATTTGTGTGTTCTGTATATTCTCAATTACAGGAGGAAAACATGAGAAGAGAAATAGACACTCTTATAAATGAGCTGAATTCCCTTAAAGAAAGTCATAGACATCCTGAAGGTTCTCCTCTTCCTCCTCCTCTTCCTCCTCCTCCTCCTCCTCCTCAGGGAAACCAGTATTCTGAGCAACTGGAAAATCTGCCGGTAAGTGTCTAATAGCTGCAGTACTTTCCATTTCTTATTAAAAATATTAGTGCATGAGACACATGGCAGTCTTCCTAATCTGGCTGTTGTGTCCACTGGTCCTCCTTTGACATTGCTAAACCTGAAAATTTATCAGATGTAATCACTGATCTGAGATCCCATTAAAACTTACTGTACCCAGAGGACGTTCCCCTGGCACCTAGAGAGGGGCTTATCACAGAAACTTGAGATGTTGCCTCATTAATAAATTTCTACATAATAGATAGCAGTTATCTTAAATGTCTTTTATCCTATTTCACAGACATTTTGCATGGGTGTTTCTCAAGTACTGTGGCAGACCCATTGACTTCATACATACGCAGCTCTATATTCAGAGCACATATTGCGAAGTCAGCAAGTGGTTAAGCACATGAAGATTGTCTTTTGGAGCAAAGGAGGAGCATGTAGCCCTGCAGCTATGTGTTATCCCTCACTTAAACTGGATTGCAAATTTATATTGCAGTCTTTTATAAGATTGGAAAAATGGGAAGAGTCATATGCCATGAGGAAAAACTTTCCCTGCATGTTGAGTGTATTCTGTTGTTGCTGGGTATTGGTTATATCATTTTTTTCATAAGTTTTTGCATCCACATAATGAATTACCCTTCAAAGAAGGGAAAATTCATTTTGCATGTTGGATTTTGCTTTGTGTTTAGGAAACAAGACACTAAGGCTGCAAAGAACTAGTCTATGAATTGTCAGTAAAATGAAAAAGTGTAATAGTATTTTAGAATTTGGAAGACCTTAAAATGGATTTCTTCACAATGCATGTATGTATGTTTATAGCTCACAAACACACACACACAAATATATACACATACATAGCTGCTGGTATGCATTGCTGAATAATGCAATGGAAGTTAGACTTGAAATGAGTCATCACAATGCCAAAGCTGCATGAATTCTACAAGGTATAATGCAAATTGTGTGACTTTTAAAAGTTATTATTTATTTGAAAATTAAATATGCATTATGCTTAGGATGCAGAATCAATGCACAAAGTCCGTTGTTGAATAGTACCTGTGCCTACTAAAATAACCCTGTGTGTTTGAAAGTAGATAAGCTTAAAGCATGTGCTTTATAAATGAAAAAAAAAGTCTTGAGATGTCTTCTAAATATATATCTTACACTGTCTTATGGCAGATTGCCATGCCACTTTGTGTTGTATGATCATAAGATTTAAAAATCTAGGGAGGTGAGGCTGAGTCAAATCTCTGGTGGAACACTGCCAAGATATTACAGGAGCTGCAGCAGATCATATTGATTGTTCTGATTTGTGGAATTTCACCTGTATCAGTAATGAGTCAGTGTCTAGTAAAACATAGAAGGGCAAGGTGTTTGCTGTGGTTTAGATATTGACTATGGCTCCAAGTGTTGCAAGGAAATATGCATATATTTACTTTTACAGCTAGTGCAACCTGAAATCCCTGCAACTATTTGTGGGGCATGAAATTTAGAATGTATGTAAACTTCATACTGAGCACCTGTGGAATAGTTATTAAAGAAAAAGCCTTTTTAAAAATAAAGCTACAATGTCAGACCTCATTACAGACTCTAATTGCAATTTAGTTTAATTTTACTGTGCTTCATGTTTAGTTTAATGGAACTTGTGATACAGCTGGGTACCATTAGAGAATAGGGCTACACCTAGCAAGGGCTTTTTGTAAGTATTTTGTGTGTTTATGTACAGGGAGATCTGGTTTTGAGAAGGTTTTGAAGTTCATAGTATGAAATACTCTGAGGGAAAGGGCATCTTAGGTGTATATATATGTTGCTTAGATTTTACTAAATCACAGGGATAAAATTTAAAATCCAGGTTTAATAGTTCTGATACGTAGGCATTTTAGTTTATGCATCTTCAACTAATTTTTAAAGGGCTGAACAGCCATTTGAAGTTCATGGAAACTAGGTTTATTCAACCCACCTGAAAATCTGGAAAGGAATCATGTAACCTTTCTCCCTTTCTACAAACACGATTGTTTTTCAGATGCATTCAGCAGTTCAGCCCATACCAACGAATGTGGCAAGTTCCACTGCAGCAGATGTTTTATACCTGTACAGAAGAGTAACATACACAGTTAGTTATATTGTTCTTTGGGTTTCTCTCTAAAGAAACAGCTCCTTGAAGCAAGAGATTATAAAAGGATTACAACTTTCAGGAAGGGAAATGGAAATTTTTACTATTTGTATTTGAAAAGAAAAGCTTGATAAATGCAATGCTGAGGCTGAATTTAGCCAAGAAACAAAATTAACTGCTTAAAAACTGAGAAAACAAAGATTTCCAAATTAAAATGACAGAGAAGATGATAATAAAATGTGGGGAAAAGAGGCAGAAATTTCAATTGAAACTTCAAACTGAAGCTGGACTATTTGGCAGAGGAAAACTTTTTTAGGACCCTTCTCCATTCACCGTGACTTCTCCGTCTCCCAAATCAGCAAAGCTGGGAGCATCAGGATGTTTCTGTGACCTGTAGAAAATTGTTTCCTGCAATCTGGATTCTACATCTACTGTGCCACCATTGCAATAATCCCGTTTTTTAACCACTGTTGTCTACATGCCTCCCTCCATTTTGCAATATACTCTGTGCTCCACACAGATCTGATGCCCAAGCACAGTGCTCCTAACTCCCTCCCACACCCCAGTCTTCCTTCTGCAACGCCTCCAGCCGCCCACGTATCTTCAGCTTTTTCTCGCATCTTTTACAGACCAAGCAGTACCCCTGCTTCTTCCCACATCTACCTACTTTTATATCCTGCCTTTATGGCATGAGCCAGCACATGCTCCTGCCCTCAGCTGCCAAACAGGTGATGATGATAAAGGACGCATCTTTCCCCTTTTTTTGGTGGGGTTTTATTAGGGTTTCTCCTCTATTTCAGCTTCTAGTTTTCACAGAATTTAATTGAATATAACTTCCACAATAGAGTCAAATACAGCTGCACTATCAGACCGGTGACTTTAAGTAGACACATCTTTCAGGCTTCAACCCCTGTTGAATTTGACTCAAATTCAGGTTAAAAAGCCATCTGGGAGGGAGTGAGGACCTGACTGAGAGGAACTGCAAATTCTTAAGTCTTATTTGCCTAGGAAATGCAGTTAAAAGTCTGAGGCAGTTTGTTAGAAAAGCGTAGTGTTAATATGTGTGCGTATGCACGTGTGTTTGAGGGTAAACAGCAATCGTGCCGGTTTTTCCACATGTCATTACTGAGCAGGTCACTGATGTAGCCAGCAGACAGAGGGAGGGATCCAGTTAGCACATGTACAACACATACTCCTTCCTCTGAGAAACTCTGTCAATCTGTATTCTGCTCTTCTCAGGTATTAGTCGTCTTTTTTTTTCTTTCACCTCCATTTGCATTAACTTTGTATACTTCAGGAGAATGGTCTTTGTTTTACACCAGAATTGTAAAAATTTTAAATCTAAGTCCTGAATTTTAATCAGTAACTGTAGTAAAATATTAAAATATGTATAATTTTTGTTCCTTCTTATGCTAGAGTGGTCCAGAACATGCAAAAGACAGTGAAATACAGGCTGTTCAGAAAGAAAATGAGTGTATAATAAGAAAAGATGATAACTTTGGACATAAAGAAGCAGAAGTAAAGACCACAATGGACTGCTCCTCGAGCACTGCAGAACTACAGATAGAACAAAGTAATAACTTTACATGGATAATAGAGATAAGTAGTATTGTTGAAGACGAGACAGATGTTTACAGATAGAACATATGACAGGAGAATGCTTGAATCCTGAGTTGAAAGTGTTTGTAGTAGCAAGAGTAAAATTCTTGGTGTCAATAGTGCTCATCTATGAGAAATTCACAAAGCTCTGAATGAAAGCAGAGTACTTCTAGCGGCTGCCCCGGGACATGAAGGTCTGTGTGCTGTAACCCCTCAAGCTGCTGCACTACTCTTTCTGCATGCCGGCTGAAGTGAATGGGGGTTAGGAGGAACTGCAATGTGTACAGAAGTGTTGGGAAGCAACACCCAAGGGCTTTTCCTTTCCCGTAAAAAAATGAAAAAAGGCAGAAAGAGGGGTTGCGCTGCACAGGACAAAGGTCTGTTCATGTGGACTATCATACTACTTCTTTGTACAAAGCGCTTTAACTGCTGTTATATTTTTTTGAAGCCACATAAAGGAATTCTCCTTAGTCTTTAATGCTTAGTAAGATAAGTGGAAATTTAAAAGCTTATTAACTGCAAAGTGACTGCTTTGAAGTATCAATGCTCGTATCCTTCGAGTGTCTTTCAGAAGACACCTTTCTGATATTGAAATGTTCATTATTCCTCACTTGCCTACTACCCTCAAGTCACAGCATATTCCTTCTGGTGTGAACATAATCCCTTAAACAGTTTTTTCTTGTTTTCTGTTCCATTTAGCTAAAAGGCAAATTACAGTTGCAGTAGTAACAGTGGCTTAAACCTCATGTAGACACACAAATGTTAATTAAGTATGTGTTGTCATTTCATAATGAAGACCCCTTTCAGTAATGAGACTGACAGATATGAGTTGGGAAATATTTAAACTATAAGCCATATCTAAAATCTACAGAATGTTAATACCTTTTCTGTTTGACCAGTCTATCCAAAGTTTGCTAGTTACCGTACCGTAATACTTCAGTAACTGTTTTATAGACTTGTGTGTGTAATTTAAGATAAAAAAAATCAGTATTGATACTAACCTTGACTCCATCTCTTTGGAAATTTTAAATTGTAAAAATTAATCATTACTTAACCTCTGGGTTATCTATCACTAACTAGAGAATACACTTCCTCTAACAGATTTACAAGTTATTGAAAACAGTTTTAAGGATGAAATTAATGTTGCTAGCCCTTATGAAGAAAAGCAAAGGGAGGCTTCTCCCAGGAATACCCTCTGCACAGATACTGGTTTAATTACCCAAGGACAGACCTCAGAAATACATGTCCCTGAGTGCAAAGCAGCAGAAACTCTGGAAGCAACACACAGAACGTTAATGGATGAAAACAATGCAAATTTAGAACAAAAGCTACAGGCCAGCACTGAGCCCATGGCAGCATCCCCTACACAAACCAGAAAGGTCCTTTTAGACAGTAGTGATGCTGTAGGTGCCTACGAGAAAAACAGAAGGCAGGAGACTGACTCTAGTGAGCAAGAATTGTGCGATACTACAGCTCAATCAATTTGTATTCAGGCAGATAAATTAAATACTATACACCACAACAGAAGCGTCCTTACACCTGAAGCCCTCCAAGCAGAGTCTGAAGTGGTTCTCTGCATGGACAAAAATGCTGGGGGTGAGAGAAGTACAAATAATCATCAAGCTAAGGAGTTAAGTTTTGGCATCCTACCTTATATTGAAGAAAATTCTCCAACAGAATACCAAAAATGTGGGTCGTCTGACAGTGACAATTATGTAGGCAAGGCATTACATAAAACAGAAGATAACTTGTTAAATCTGAGTGGTTTACACAGAGATAAACTTCCTTTTAGACAGACACATGTAGATGCTGAAGACAGAAATTACGATGACAATGCCAGAAGCACGAGCAGTGCACTTGGGAGCACTGGTGTTCCAGCAGCAGATGCTCAAGATCAACCAGCCATTTATTGTGATAACGCAAGCAGTGATGCTGCCACAAAAGAACACAGTGATACCAGCAATTTCAATTTCTGCCCCCCAGAATTAGAAAGAGGAATAAATGCAGATGACATGCGCAGCAAGCAGCCTCCCCAAGGCAGTACTGAACAAACAGGGAATGCTCCAAATACATGTACTTCAAACGCTGAAGCTGTATCTCCAGTAAAAGCTGATGGTCTTGAAATAATTGCTCATAAAAAAACCCCAACAGATACAATTCGTACAGATAAACTAGTTCCATGTAAAAAAGTTAATAATGATGTTCAGATACACTCCATCAAAAGCAGACATTCCCTGGAGATTAATAATTCAACAAATAACATATTGTTAAAAGAGAAAAAAGACTCACTGGATAGTACGATTCCAGGAAGGAAGTTTGCTGAGGGTCACCTGAAAGAATCATGCTCTTTACCCATGAGAACATCTGGAAATTTAGTAAACATAAGTGGAAGGTCATCCTTTGATCTTTCAACCTCAGATAAAAAAGCTGAGAAAACTCCAGTATACTTAAATTTTTTGGGCCTCAGTTCTTGTTCAAGAGTAAATCAAATGAAAGGTCAAGCTACGTCGACTTCAGCTTCCAAGGAACCTTCCCTTTTGAAAGAGAAACTACTGTGCTCAGTGGAAAACACAAAAGTTGTTTCAAAAACACAGTGTCAAAATCTCAGTGAAAATGTTGACAGAAGAGAAAAAGGACTAGGTAAGAAAAATAAGCATTTGTATTTTCTAGCATATAATGGATATCAAAATGTGAAATTTCTGTATCTAAGTTTAGCATAGCATTAGAAAAATGTAAACCTGAATTTTAACAAAATTGAAATGTAACATTTCTTGGTTTAATTTCTAGTGTAAATGCAACAAAACAGGTTTTGTTTGCTCAATTATCTGATTAAATAAACTTTTTTCTTTTATTTCCCTTTGTGAAAGAAAAGCAGTGCAATGACAAACTGCATTTTATGGGCATTTGTAACCCTCATGTAGAGTGTTATCTGCAGGGCTCTGCATATATCTGGAAAGCACGAAACAGCTTTTGGAAATTATTCAGTGTCCTTTTTTTGCATAAAAATTAGGGTAGTTTTTTAATCAGTAGATGCTCCTTCGAATGGGGCTTAGAGAAAGTTTACTTTTTAAATTTTATTATATGTCTTTGATTTAGATAGACACTTAAAACCATCTGAATGTGTTAAATGTGTGAAAAGAGATGTTTCTAATTTTTGAAGCTCTGGAGAACACATCTAGCTGTTAAGAGGGCTCAAGGGGCTTTTTCCTCTGCTACTGTTGGCACTTGGTGATTATTTGCTGAGCAACATTTTACAGATGCAGAACAATAAATAGGAACTCAATTCCACAATTTTCTAAGTCATGGAAAAACTATTTTAGATTTGTTTTGCAATAAAATTAGCTGCTAAATTACCCCTGTATTTATTTCTAAAAGCACCATTTCTAAACTCAGCCCTTTAACAAAAGTAGTAAAAGTTTCATCTCTGTTTCCACAGTAAACTGATTCCAGTGCATTTACAGATGTTCCTCTACTTCAGTAACCCTACAGTAAAAGACAGTACAAGTGGTGCCTTCCTTTCCCAAAAGAAGCTTGCATGCGGATTCTGTTCTTACTGCATGCTGTAAGCTTAAAGCAGATGATCACTTAGGGTCTGGAAGAAATCAAAGTCCCTGCTTTTATAGAAGAACAGAGCTTTGGGTGCTTAGATGTTTTTTGCAAGAGCTAGATCCACAATACAGCGTGTTTGTGTCTGAGGTTTTGTTGATGCGGTGCTTTGAGCTTTGCCCCTTGCATCTACTCGGAGCAGAATGGACTACCCATCCCTCAGTTTTGTGGCCAGTGGCAGTGAGACAGAAAACCAGCAGTCTGTTGTTATGGATTTAGGTTTATGGGTAATTTTGTTTCCATACTTGGCCTCTTGCCTATGTATATTTGTATACAGAGAAACAGGTTTTTGAAGTTCAGTTTCAGAAAAGTCTTTGTCCCTAAAACAATAATGGTGGTAGCAAGATGGGAGCATCCTGACCTCAGATGGTACTCTAATAATGTGAATTTTGACACCTGTTTCAAGAAAATGAATGCACAATTCTGTGATGTTCTGCTTGTATCTTTCCTGTAAGAACAGGTAGCACTTCCTCCATGTGTTCCTCCTTTTCTTGTTAGAAACCTTTCTGTATGCCAAGTGCTGTAATTCCAAGAAGTGACTGAGAGGTTCATCCAAAGGAGTTGGTAGGGATTTTAATATAACTCTACTTCCCCAAGACTTGCCTAGTGACCAGTACAGTCACCAGGCCTCTTGAATTCTAGCAAAACTTCACAGGGAGGGTCCTGGTCTGGGTCCCAGATGTGCCTCTCTCATCATAACGCTTAATTTAGATTGGCTTGCTGACCTCTCTGCATCCTGCACCTCTTTTGGCAACTAGAGAACCTTAGTGCCAGGGCACCCAAGACTCATCATGGCACTGGGCAGTGCGACTTTCAGTGTTTGTGGTGGTTGGTTTTTGGTTTGTGGTGTTTTGTTTTCAGATATTTTCCCAAATGGCAAACCTGGAGTGGAATCCATGTAGCCAGTTTCCATGGTTTTGTTTTTCTTACTGAAGCACAAACAGTTTTTAGCCTTCTGGCAGACCTAGAGGTGAAGAGCATTGGTAAAGAGTTTACTAAGTCTACCTGAAGGAATTAATTTTGCTGCCCATCTGCAATGTAATTTGCTGTTTATAAACTCTGGTTCCCAGAGAGCAACCACTCCAGTAAATGGAGGAATGAACATGGAACGGGCGAGATCTTCCTGGCAAACTCTTAAAAAAGAAAACAAATGTGAACTTGTAAGCATTTGCCTCTTCCTCCCTAGAGAAAATGACGGTATTCTTACTTAACTATTACATAACCACGAGGTAGCATGTACTTTCATAGCAAAACAAAGATTTTTTACTATTGTAGCAGTGATTGAGAGGCATCTGTGTAGTGACAAAACAGCTGCTGTTTGCATTATGAGTAATTGTGGAAGTGCGCTTACGTTTTCATCTTGCAAGGAATTTGATACTAGTTTCAGCGGAGCTACTAGCTGTGTGTAAAGCCAATGCAAGATTGGAGCCTTATACTCTGCTATGACTAATTTGCTTATTCGCCCTTCCTACCTTCAGTAGGAAGCTATAGCCTGATTTCCTGAAATATTAGGAATAGCCATTTACAAAAAGACTCCTTGTTAAAATGTTCTTGTTTATCTAAAAACCTTTGTATTTAGAGTATCTTTTTTATTACAAGTCACCCTGGAATTTGTCAGGATGGCAATAATTATGTATTTTATTACCATTATCAGAAGGTGAGAAACTAATACTGTTAGAAAAAAATACATTCGGTTAGTATATTCAGAATACATTTTCTATAAATCACAATTTAGATTTGTCATTAACCTAGTATGTGAAAATGATATGTAACATTTTTAATCAGAGTAGAAAAATACCTCATTCTTAGTGGCAAAATAGATGCAGAAGTATGTGAAAGGAAAAGATGAAAAGTGAAAAGCCTACAAGAGAGATTCAGTGACTTAAAACAAAAATATTTGATTTTTTAAGATCAGAGGTAAACCAGAAGTTTAGTTACTTTACAATTAGTGCCTAGAGACTAAATTGCAGTTGTTACCATTTCCTTTTTGTCAATCAGGTTCTACCAGTTTCAACAGAGCGGCCGACACTTTGAATACCTCTAGTATCCACCGAGACCCCCAGGGAGACCCTAGTGAAGGATGGAATGCTATAGCAAAGACTTTTTATGATTCTTCTTTTCCCACAGAACATGTAAGTAAATTAAAAATATTGCGGACCAGACCTCAGTGAGCTAATTCCACAGATATTTGTACAACTGTACACATCTGGATACTTTAAGACTGAGTCAATCTCCAAAATAATATCAAAAGGGCAACAAGGCACCGTTTTTCACAATTAAGGTTGATAGAAAGCAGCAGGAAAAGTCACAGCATATGAATCAAACAGATGCTAACCAGTCTGTTTGGGAGGGGAGGAAGAGGGTAGTTCATTGTGTACCCTAATAAAAATCATCACCTACAGTAAAAATAGGACTTTAAAAAAAGAAAAAAAGCGGTATGTAAAAGTATAAAAACATTGTTTCCTTTATTACTTGATAGAAACATTATTTCAAAGAATTGCGAAAGACTGAAAATTCAGGATATTTATGAATTAGAGCCCATTTATTCTATGCTACAGTTGTGATGCCATATTTAGAGTTACCTTATTATTTAGCAGGATGACGTTACACAAACGTGTAAAAGAAGAGAATTAAAAATAAACTTACTGTTTCCTTGTAAGACAACTTCATTCAGGACGGCACAAGCAATAGCTCATGCTGCATTTTTAGATCTGTCTTAGACTGTGGATCTTGAACAGCTATAACTGCTTTATTAGGATTTGACCTGATCCTAAACATATTATTCAAAAGCGATACAATAATGTACAACTGCAGCTGGCCTTCCGTTTTAGATGTTCTAGAGGTATTTCCCAGGTAGTTACAGCTGTAGTCTTTGGATGAGGTTTGAGGTCAGGGTCTGTAGCGTTTTCAAGTGACAAAGGTGGCGGAGTTCAGCAGACTTACCCAGCTCTCAATGCCATCGGCTTCCACATTCGCTGAAATTCAGAAGCAAGGGCTGATGTTTTCAACTACTCAGCTTTCCTAACATGACTCTACCTTGGAGTAAGAGTGAGGTGGATTTTTCATCAAACATAGTTTAGTATTTACTGTGTCTCCCTTGCTTTTTCTTACTGATGTGGTGCCAGAAATGGAGTGAACTAAAATACCTCATCTAGAGCGAATACAAAGCTGTATTTCGTTATCTGACTGGGCTTTTATCTACTTCGTCACCTCCAAACTAAAGGTCCCTACGTGATGGCTAAGTAAAAATTGAGGTGGACAAGAACGGTGTGCCTTGCTGGTTTGACTTTAGATTATTTTCAAAATACCGAATTGATGAAATCTCAGCCTGGGATACTGCAGACCACTCCCTCCATTCTGTCTTGGTGTCATTCGAATACCTCCTGTCATCAGATCTGTCATTTTTATGACCAATGTGACAAAGCTGTTGGAGGTTAAAAATAGGCTCAGCAGTCCATTCTGCTGCTCACTTTGTTTGTTTCGACTAAGGTGTATGATTGTAACTAGAGCAATTTACGACTTCCACAATTCAGGTAATCTCATTCAACCAAAGTATAGTACCTTAAAAAGTGATAAAAATAAAAAAGAAATGCAACAAATGCACTTTGTTCTTCATATTTTAATTAGAATTTTGTTTCAAACATTAGTCTGTACATGCCTGAGAACCCAGGCAAGGATGAAGAAGCGTCCTCAGCTCCGTTTTTTAAAGACAGGTCCCTAAGTGTGCACTCACACTATTCAGCAATGAATGGGTTTAAGCATACGTGTCCTTGAGGTTGATATATTGCTCTGTGCGGGCAGTGAGACACGTTTTTCTTGTATTTTATTGTAAAAATGCTGAGGCCTTTTAGTTTGACAGTTGAGATTATTTTTTAAAAGCTTTATTCTAAACCCATTGGCACAGAGCTGTATTAAAATTTTATATATATATAAAAAAAACACCTAACTGCAGTTACTTCTCCAAAGAGGTCCAAATGCTTGTTGTCTGCAGTAAAATCCAAGTAACACAGCATGGCTTAATTTCACTGGGAAATTTCACCTCCACCTGTGGAAGACCTAAATGAATTTTTTCTCTTGGATTATTAGTACAGGACAGATGCAGCCCCATGTGCTATTCCACAGAGGTTTTACTAGTGGCTAGTGATGAAGTATGAGCTGTTTCTTTCTGGGGCCTGGGGAAAGAGCACAGGAGAGTTTATGTCTACAGCCACTAGACCTAACAGGGTGAAAAATTGTATTGCTTAAATGACGAAGTTACTTTCTCACTGAAATGGAATTACAGTCATTATTGGCCTAAGTATCAGTATCTTCAGCTGCGTGGCAGTAATGTTCTTACAGATGCAACAGGCTAAGTGAACAGTTTGCATGAAGTTTATTGTTCGTATTTCAAACCTCAAGAAAAGCTTGTGCACCAGGGAAGGAAAGTTTTAGCACAAAATTCATGTGCTAAAAGAAAGGCAGGCCTGATAGAGACTTTGTGGCGTACAGCTGATTGGGGCACAGTTGCCAAATATTAAAAAAAAAAAGAGCAGAGGGGGAAGGCCTCATTTTGCAATCCCCATAAGAGAATTACGCTAGCTGTCACGTTGCCCTAGCTGTCGCATTACAGATGCCCAAGAACCGCTGCCGCGCCAGCTCTGTGTGCGCCTGCGCTCAGGCAGGTGGCTGGTGCTGTGAGCCACACAACGCGGCATTACGAGTGGAGAACTCAGCAAAAACCCTGTCTCCTTGCAGTATCTGTCAAGAAGTAGTTAAAACTATTCAGAGAACAGAAAGATGTTTAACATGTAACACCAGCCTGTTACAGACCTTGCATCAGTCAATGATGTTTGCTTTCTCATCTCTACAACAGCAGAGCAGAGAGGGGGTTAACACTATAAACCTCATGATTTTGGGTTTGGTTAGTCAAATGCCTGCACAGCAATAGAAATGTCAATTGCAACATTAAGCTGTTTAATTAAACTATTTATTTTGCTAATCTGCATTCTAGTACAAGGTTTCCTTTTTTTAAATCATAGTTTTCTGTGCTAAGTTGTACATTCAGGCTTGGTTTATAAAAGTGTATTTGTCATTATCAAATTTTCTAAATTAAAGCTAGAGCAAGCACTTCAAATTAAATATATTCCTCCCAATTGACTTATCTATCTGTTCACATTTCCTTGCTTGCTTAATGCTCAGCAAA
Source organism: Coracias cyanogaster (assembly GCA_033124195.1). Classification (NCBI taxonomy): domain Eukaryota; kingdom Metazoa; phylum Chordata; class Aves; order Coraciiformes; family Coraciidae; genus Coracias; species Coracias cyanogaster. Next base: position 71,958 of record JAVSBS010005425.1, read on the forward strand.
ATCCAACAATTTGAACATTTGTACCTGAATTTCACTGAATTATTAACTGCTAAATTTGTATCCTGTCAGGTGAAAGAAGGATTTACTGCCTTACAGCATGAGCAGCAGAAGTCTTCTCACGTGACTGTAACTCCAGCAAGAAGCGAAAGCATGCTCAGAGATGAGGACAGCTCTGCTGTTCGTAATTCCATTATACAAAACCAAATAGAAGAGATTGAGAAAATCCTGAATTTGGAGAGATTTCATTCAGCCAGAAAAAGAAAATATGAAGAAGGCCAGTGAAGATCAGTGACGGGATCTGTGCCTCAAAGGCATGGATAAATCAGTTACATAAACCAGAGCTGTAGAGGTATTCCTATAGAATATGGATTCCTACAGATTGTGCTTTCATGTTCAGTACAGCGTACAGACCTTTCTTATGTTCAAAAATGGATACAATCCCTATTAATAACATAGTTCTGTTTGTACAATTGAATCCGAGTTATTATGGGTTTTGCCCATAGTTTCAAAGTTCACAAGTTAATGGCTATTAAAATATAAGTAAAATTAAACAATTACTTAAGAGGACTCTTTTCCTGCTCCTCCGAAGTTTCGACTGAAATAGTTCAATTTGGTTTCTCTGTCAGACTGCTCACCCAGTTTTCAAGCAAGATCAGCTGTAACTGTTTCAGAATACAGTGGTTTCTACAAACAGTTACAACTTACAGCAGCTCTAAGCGGCAGAAGAACAGGAAAATCTGGTTACCTTTACTGCCTAATATTTACACATATCTATTGTAGTTGATTCTTGTATCAACAAGGTCTCTTTCAACACTAAAGCATCAGGTACGATTTACAGAGACAAGGCAGCAGATCTTGTTTGATAAAGCTTCACATTTTTTCCTCCCTTAGGGTATAGGGGAAATTTCCTCTTACTTTACAATTGCTTGTGCTATTGTTTTTCTGATCTCCCTCTCTTCCTCCCCACACTCCTTGCAAAAAAGGATCCTCATGTTGTAAACTTAAGAACAAAAGAAGCATAACCAATATCGCTACCGTGTGTTGTTGCTAATTATGTAAGAAAATCAACAGAAGATATTTTCCCATGTTAGTTTTATTGCCTTTTTTGTGTCGCAATTTAGAGTATTTAAATTCTTTAACCCAATTGCATACATTTTGGAAACATTCACAAATTGTCAAAGTTTTGACTAAATTTCATCTATAGTGACATTACTAGGTCAAAAAAATTTTTAGGTGTCTGAGAGACTGAGAAGACTGTTTTTCACTTGATTCAAATTTTGTTTCCAGGTGTTCAAAGTGTCATACAATTGCTGCCATTGCTGCTTTCCAAAAGTCCGATGTGTGCTGTGACTAGAGAAGTAAAACAAAATTGGAAGATGATTACTAGATGTCATGCTCATCTAATAATTCTTTTATAGCATTATTTTACTCTCACAAGTGAACAGGACAGTTTTTAATTTTCTCTCTATTAGGGGCTGCACTTCACCAGTGAGAGATTCTGTAGCCTTCCCAAATATTTAAAGCAACAACAGTCATTAGTATTCTTGTCACTATTGGGTCATTAAATGAAATGTGCTGGAAAATAGGACTCTTTCATTAAATAAGCTAATCACATTCAGTGTGAGCTTTAATAAAATTATGATAAATAGCAACTATTTAACTACCAGCAACTGATAGGAACAATACCTTGCTTCTACTTAAAATACTCTGCAAATGTAAGGAAAATAATTAGAACACACTAAGTTCTGCAAAATGTTATACAGAATTAAGTCTTACCTGACAACGACTTTCCTCTGCGTCTGATCAATTTTGCAGTATACCATCTTGGTCTTTACAGCTGCAAAAAAGCAATGCTGCTTTAAGCAATATTTTAAAGATAGTGCAGAGGCATTACACTGCATAAAAACTGTTCAAAACTAGATCAATACAAACTTATGAACACAGCAGTTCACTTAATGTTGTTTTGCTGTTGTTTTTAACAGTCTAGTAGGCAGAAAAGCAAAATGACATAACAAGGTGAAGGTCAGGCATGAATCTATTGTTTGGTGCCAATCTATTAAAGCAATATCCTTTAAGGGTTTTAGGAACTTCTCTCCTCTACAAACACATCCTGTTTTAATGACAGCAGACAAAACCAGATCACAAATTAAACCTGTAAACAATTTATTAGTAGTGTGAATAATTACATGAAATACAGATCCCATCACTGAAAAGACAGACACTGTTTAAGACAACAGTTAGGCATGTCTTTAAGCATGGCGCTTTACAGCTATATCTTGTAACAAACACAGAAATTAAAAATGAGTATTTTTCTGAATATAGTTTAGAAGACTATAAAAGGTTGTGTTCATTAGCATTATGTAAAGCACAGTACTACAGATCTTACCGTCAATAACAAATGCTTCTACATCATCAGCTCCAATCTGAAGTTCCTGTTGCATTGTGTCAAATGATATTTCTTTATTCTCTACAGCCATTCCCATGAAGGTAAGTAGCCTCATTTTTGCCATGTTGTGTTCGTGCAACAAGCCTGTGTAAAAGCGTTGATAGTTTATGGATATGAAATATAATTCAATAATTCATTTGTTCGTTTTTCATGTTATTTTTACTACATATACTTCCAATAATTTAAAAATTGTTTCACATCAAGAAAATATTCCATCTGTCTTATCAGCATTTTTTTTGAGGTAAAACATTAATTCCTGCATCTTTCTTGTTTTGGTAAAAGGGCTAGTTCAGTTCTGAATTCATCAAGACTCCACCACAGATTTTTTGAAACAGTAGAAACATCACCTTAACAGAATTGTAGGTGGTGAGGATGCAAGTGCCTTCCAGCTGTACCTTCTGCAAGAACAGCAACGCAACAGCAAATGGCAAACACGCAACTGGTCATGTCAAAACCTTCTTACAGTCTCGCTGCTCGTTCTCATGTAGTTGCTTGAAAATAAACCCCTCAGTAATGGCTTAGCAATATAACATTTTTGTGGCAGAAGAATGTGTTCTGGCACAGAATTAACAGTTTATACCACAGCAAAAAAGCATCATGAGTCACATGTGTGCTTAGAGCAGCCAGTGTGGCAAAAAAAGTGCTCTTCAGGAATAGTGGGACAGATACTAAAAGTTTTAAATGATTGTATGACTGGCAACAGAAGGAACTGAGCCAAGGGCCTGCACATTTAATGCAGAGACTGTTTTCCTGAAAAAAGGTCTAGCTCAACGAAGTTAAGACATTCAGCTGAACCAGGACATTTCCTAATCCCAGCTCTGTCAGGTACCAACTGAGATTCAGGAGAAGTTTCTTTAAAATGAATGTCAATCATTTTGTTTTGGAATGACATTATAAACATTCACATTGCTTCAGTAAATATTTAAGTTTGGAATTTATAACATCCACACTAATAGGAAAGCGCATTAGTGTAGGACATCATGTTGTGTTAATTAGCTATAATTATGATGCAGGTTCCCTATTTGGCACAGATTCAACAAAAATGTGATCACCATAATTCATCAGAATGAGGAGCACCAGCAACTATACCTAACTGGGTTTAATGGAACTCTACAAGCAACAAAAAATCAATTAGCACACATTAACCCTAATTAACAAATGCAAATGAGATGCTGATTAACTTTCCGAAAAGACTGCTGATAATACCTGATTAGATGTGGACATGTTAGGGCGATTCAGTTGACACAGACAATGCTACTGCTGGCCTAAGTTGTCAGCATTAATAAAACACCAGGTTGTAACACACGGATGCCACCTGTAGGAGCCTCCACTGCACAGCTTTCACAGGCTGGTTTTAACTGGTTCTCACGCATGAAAGGTGAGAGCTAGAGCTGATGCTGTACTGTCACTGAAATCCTATTAATGTCCTTTATTTTAAACCCAAATATCTTGGCAAATTATCTTTTAAAAAGTCTTTAAAGCATGGTTAAAAATATATTCATTTTTGTGAACAGATTGCATGTGTTCTGAAGAATTTTTGAATACCTCATCGAAGAACTGTTTTGTTTTCTGTACCAAACTGCCCCCTCGTTTTTCAAAGGCACAGCTGAAACACTCAGACCGTGTTCCTGTCACTCCTGTCTGCACTGCCTCAGAATCTCTACCTTGTCCACTGCTCAAAGACATCCTGGATTTTCTGAGTACACCATAAAGCAGGTGAGAAATCAAGATAACCGGGAGTAAGGCTGTCTTTCAAAACTGTTACACAGATATTTAAGGATTTTACTAAGATAATGTGAATTCTAGATATGCTGAAAATGCATACAAATTCACCGAGGCAAACCCTGATAGAAGGCGGCAAAGCAAAAGAAATCATGACTATGGCATATTATACCGTTAATAAATACTATGTATATATGTAATTAATCTTCCATAAATTTATTCTAATGTTAGCATAACAGCATTTTCAACAAATACTTCTGTGGACAAGTAACTAACAGATAAGTCATTTCAATACATAAAAAGAATTACGATACAAAACCCACTTTCCCTTTAGAAAGAAAAGCATAAGATGTCCACGTAACTGATGTTCAAATACATCTGACAAAAGGTATGCTTATCTCATATACACATTTACAAACTACCAAAAACTTGCTGCTGATTTTATCCACAAAAAATCACAGCTATTTCCATCATTTTAATACCCACTGTACCAGCATTTTTAAAGCACTGAGGGTAATTATTCTCAGAATTATACCACACTCCATTAAACAAAATAATGCATGTGTTAAAAGGCTGCACTAAACTCTGTTTTAGCAAAACTATGCCTTTCCTCAAATGCATTCCAGTGTCATTTCAAAATCAAAGTTATAAAAAAAAAAAAATCTAATTTTTATGGAAACATCTATTCATTACCAATATGTCAAAACCTTAATGCAGTAATAAAAAAATCTGCATCATTGAGCAATTTCTGCATTGTCACTGACCCCTGTCCTAAAAAGCTGGAATATAAAAAACGTAATTTTAATGCATGCAATAGCTTATGAACCAGTGCTCCTTTGAAACAGTCAATTACACATCAACGGGGGAGTGTCAAAGTGTTAATTACTACTCCTTTTTTCCACAGTGTGTAAATAAAGAGGGTGCTGACATTAACATTCCATCACATTGCTTCATGTGATGAAACAAATTAACTGGGACAGACCGTGGCTCGCTAGCACTAATGCATCAGCACACGCAGACACACACGCTATCAGCCTCTTTTACCTTACTGTTCAGGAGAAGTACTTGCTGTTAAAGTTCTTAATCATAAAAATTGTAAGAGATTTATACAAGCTGCTGGCTTACTCAGTATAAAGTTGTGATCTCTGGCCTAGCTGAGAGTATCAGTGCATCAAAACTCCCCTCCCAAAAGGTTTAAGAGAAAGGAAGTAGGGAGAAACACAATTCTCTTCCAAACCCATAATACAGCTTGTCCTAATAGAAAAAAAATAAGTTAGATGTCCACTTATGATCTGCTAGAAGTAGAGAGTCTACCAACTCTAATCCATTCTTTAAAATTCCTATTACATTTCCGTAGCTTCAATACGCAGGTTCAAACGGAAGCCTTTGCAGCTTCCATATCTTAAAGGCCACGGGAACAGTCAGAAATGTAACAATCTGAAAACTTACCAAGAGAGTCAATGAAGTCTTTGTTGTTCTGATAAAACTTGACATAGGATGCTAGTTTAGCACTTACAAAAATTGTCAAGAGCTAGAAGATGGAAAACAAGTATGAGAACAGGTTAAATATGATCTGTTTCTCCCTCTGCAGAGTGGGCAGATATACAGATAGATATAAAAACTATTGGTAGTGACAGGGCTAAAACTCCGTCTTCTGTCAATAGCTGAGGGCAATCTGTGCTGAGCTTACTTCCACTGCTCAGACTTGGAAGGCAGATTTGCTCCAGGACTCATCTGAGGGCAAGATTTGTAACTCCGAGTTTCTGAAACTTCTAAAGCGAAACGTTTCCCATATAACACTTTCATTTTTTAATTCTAAAAGCATTAAAAGAAATATCACATTGCAGCTCGGTGTTAGTGACATAGATAACTATTCTAATTAATTTCAAAAGACACTAATAAAACAAGGCACTCTACAAGTATCAAACCATCTTATTAAAACTAAAGTTACTTACATCATGAATAAGTTCTCCTTCCAAAAATTTGACTGGTTTTAAGGCAAGAAGATGATCAAAGAGAAAGGTGTTTGGATCCTTCAATGCTCGTACAATACATCTAATTAGAAAAGGAAAATGCTTGTTTTTACAACAGTACACAAGCTGTTGTTCCTTGCTTTCTAGGAAACACCCAAGGTGTTTCAACTATTCTTAAATGTGAGACGTGTCACATCCCAATTTTAATCTTCATTTTACAGATGGAAAAAACAAGGAACAGGAAGCATTAAGTAATTTGCCCAGTACCACAACTGAAATTTGCCAGGTCAAATTTACAGATCACCCTACTGTTTCCATCTACGCCTTTATTTCCAGCTCAGCCTTCATACCAAGAGGTACTTTCACTGTCCTCCTAAAATTTTATAGAACTAAGTTGTTTAGGAAGATTAATTATATTTGAATGCATGACACAGAACTGAGAAAACCCCAATACCAAACTGTGCAAGGCCTTTGAATTATCAGTTGCAGCTCCAGACTATAAACAGACCTGAAGTGTTTCTAGAACTCTAGATGAAAGCTTCTGTTCAGCTTAGCACTACACTTACTCTGAGGGCCTAGACTGTGACCCTGCCACGTAACATACACCCAGAAGAACCTACGGTCTGCACAGACACAGCAGTATGATCAACCCTAGCTAGAAGTGTTCTTTCAGATGTAAAAGGCCTCAGATTGCTGTAGGGCGGCCAGGGAAGTTTTCATTTATGCACAGATACTTTAATTTTCAACATGAGTCATCCTGATTGCCCTCCATGCTCAAGTATAAACAACTCCTGTGAGAACTATTGGCTGTACACACCTGGCAGAATTACACAACTTCCTAAAAATCTAATTCCTATGAAGAATCATGACAGGTAGAATGTCGAAATACAAGCTTTTAGTAATTTTGGCAGTGGGGAAAATACACTGTTAAGAATCCATTTACTCCCAGCTTGTCCAACAAGTAAGTTTATTTCTGTGCAGTTCACATCCTTAGTACTTGCTCATAGAGGAGACAGAGCAATAATTTCTTTTCAGCAGAAAGTCCTATTTGAAAAGAACACTCCAAGTTAGAGACTCAAACAACCAGTAAGTAAAAAATCTGAAATGAAAGGATGCAAATTCAAATTCTGATTGCAGAGTTATGTAAACAAAGTCTTTCCCCAAGGCTGATCTCTCTCTCAGCAGTGACCAGAAGCGCATCTGTGCGCTTGCAAAATGGTGTCAACCTGACTCTGCCTAGACACCCACCAAACTAGTGTAGACTGCACAGATTAAACTCTTGATGAAGCCTGCTACGCTAGAGAAAAGAGGCTGTAGCAGGGCCCTTGGCTGCCGGGCCATTCCATACTGTAACTAAGGTGATCAACATAATTTAGCAACTGAGGAAAAGCTACTTTTAAGGAAATCGGGGAGTCAGCATTACCTGTGAGCATCAACTCTAGCCTGGGAAGCGTTGTCCTCTGTGTAACTTCCCAGTAGTTCCACCATTACTTTTGCTGCCGTGTCACTATGGAAGAAAAACAAAGTTAGCTCAGGATTGCTGAAAAAATAGTTCAAACAAGACACTCAAATATTTAAATAATTCCATTATGATGTTATAGGTCAAATTAAATTACACTTGAAAAAGATGTAGATGATCCATTTTTATTCTAGTGGAGAGAACAAATTAACTAGATGTATTCTTTCAATTCTTGTTCTACAAAATGTTTATCTTCACCCTTCATTTCATTCGCTTAAATTGATAAATTACCTGCTGGTTATGGAAAAAGCTTTCTGAGCTTGGAACAGCTTTATATGGTTCACTAGAATGCTCCTCTTATGCACATCTGGATTTAATCATTGCAGAATAAGTAGCACTGCAAAGTTTATTTCAAATGTAAAATGGCCTATCTGGAAGAATATTTATGGTCAGGAAAATGACTGTATAAAAGCTGCCTTTTCTTCTTTCACAGATTCTCTCAAGTATTCAGAGTGAGAGCTGCTCATTTTACTGACGACGTTAAGCAGCCAGCAATTAGACTGGTTTAGGCTGCTGTGAAGCAGCTTCCAATGTTGCTCAACGGACAGCTTTGAGAAACGCAATTCATTCTAAGAAAAGTGAGTAAACCTACAGCCTTGTCTACCCAGGTTACTTTGTAAACAGCTCATCAACGGTACTGCAATCCAGCCCCCAGACCAGTACTGTTTTACTTATTTTCACCTAACAGTTCCTTCCACCAGTGAGGCCAGCAATTGCTGATGCTTTTTACAAATTTTTCAGCAAAAAGTACACACATTGAATACAGTGTGTGTATACGCACAAAAAGCTATTCCATATTTCTCATGGAATTCTTTATCTTAAATCTCACAATACTACTATTGGACAACTTCTCTATAGGGTCAGGTTTCGCACTCCTAGAGAATTTACTAGATCTCATAGATATGCAGTGCAGACATTAAGACATCACAGGAAACAAGCAATATCCTATATAATCTGGATATACGTTGAATGGAGACAGTTTGTGCCCAAGGCAGGGGAATTTTCTACAGGTCCCAGCCATTATTCCAGAATGGGCGTTCAAGGATGTAAATCTGAATTAAACATTTGTTTTAAGACTCCAGCATTGAAGAGGCCAGCTTATGTTTTGTCGTGGCAACTGATACTGGTGTGTAGAGGAATTAACAGTGAAATAAACAGCTTTATATATAAGAGAACCATGTGCATGTAAATCAGCCTATGACAGACTACAATTTTTGCACCAGTGAAATCTCACCAACACTAGATGTTCTAGTGAAGACAAAGAACCAGGTTTAATACAGGACTGATACCATATACAGATGAAGAGGCTCGGCTCTTGTGCTATTCAGCCTGACAGTACACAACTCCTTATTTAATTCAAGCTTTCAGCAGTTGTCCTTACACACTTCAGAATTGCAGTACAGATTTCTGGAACTTTTCCTGTCCTCCAAAAATTGAAAGCTATCTGTTTAACTAATTTAAAATAGTATTTGCAGTCCCTCCACCTTTTTTTTTTTTTTTTAAGTGGGGAAGGAGTGGAATCTTTCACTTGTATTTCTAGGAAACATCAGAACGCTGCAAGACACTTACTCCTAAACTTTCTGTGCTAAGTTCTTGTAAGCCTCAGCAAACACAGCAGGCCTTTTAATCTTATTCATTCTACTGGCAGATTACTACCGTAAATTAGGATGTTTAAAGCAGTGCCACAGATCACTATTTTACCAAAGGTCATTGCTAAATGTGTATCTCACCTAAGATGCAAATGTGAACATTTTTCTAGCAAGACAGCTGGCACAAGTACTGCTGGCTCCACTTGCCAGTCTAGATGCATAACTTGACAAAAAGCCAGTGAGAACTGAAGAGTGACGGTAGATAAAAGGAAGAAGAAAAAGAGTATTCAGAGACTTAGTGAAATGTTGGAATCAAGTCCCTCTACATTACATGATGTTAAATGGAATTAAAATTAAACGAAACAATTATTTTGCAGGTGCCTGACGTGCTGAGCTTTTTGGTACAGGTATTAGTAACCAGACTTGCCAGACCTGTTTGAACGCGAACATGGGCAGGACTAACCCCCCTGTGCATCCTGCCAGGTCACTGGCACAGAGCAGCTGTGAGCTGCAGCAGGGCCTCACAGCAGAGCTCAACTCTGGCTGCCAGCAAGCCCTGCCTGCCGGGTAAACTCCATCTAGAACACAGCTTGCGTTACCCTGCTGTTTCATACCAACACAGCTAGGAAAATGCTGGAGAGTAGAGCAGCTGAGGCACAAAAATCTACTGCAGAGCCTTTCTGGCAAGAAGCATAAGCAGCAAAGTTCTTGCAAAATTCAGCTACCAAATACAGATCTCAGAAACGAGCCACACCAGCCATCTGTTTTCCAGCCATCACCACCAATTTTTCTACTGATTATTTTGATAATCAGGTAGAAGAAACTTCAACCAGAAAGCGACTGGAAAAGATTTGATAAAACAAGCTTTCACTGAGGACTGCAGGAAAAGAAACACCACGCGTAACATCTGCATGATCTACGTTTCATGAGCTACCAGTCTGTTCACTACCAACTTGGCCACTGAGGAAAAGTCTACTGGCTATGGAAAACCATCTCTCCTGATGCACTGAGTGAAGTTAAAGCGTCAAATGAACAAAAAACCCCTAAACTCAATTGTTTTCAACAACATATTATTTTTCCTTTATTATAAATCACCACAGTAACTGAGGTATGATTTTTATGACTTATTTTTCGGTTCCCACTTATCTTCCCATAGCGCTAGGTAGAGCAGCAACATTCCTGAGTGCCAAAGCTGGAATGCTGCTGTGAGTTTCCCATACTATTGCAAATATTGCCCACTGATCCAAGCGAGTGAACCAGGTCAAAGGTGTTAAGGTCACTTCTTGTTTTCTTTTCTGGAAAGAAGTGCAAGTGCTCTGAAAAATTGCTCCGTTTGGTGCAAAGCTTGCTGCAACAGATGGTAGAGACACTAAGTGCGGGAGTAATATATTACAGGGCTTGTGGAAGTTTTTAATGCCTAACTTAAAAATATCACTTATTAATAGTAAGCAAAAACCACTTGGTTGGAAGGTTATTGGTAGCACTGGAAACAAAAATGAGAAGTTTAATCCACAGATTTGATAATAGCTAACTATTTTTGGCTAGTCTTGTTAAGTAGAGGAACTACGCTAGTTAAAGCCTCTCAATAAATCAGTAGGATGAGAGTGTTTAAATGAGTAGCAGCATTACAGAGGATCAGTGTCATTTCTGAAACAAAGCAAGCACTAAGCCACACATAGGATCTCTGATTAACATTTCTGAAATTATTCTGACTGTCTGAAATCTGTCAGACAATACTATCAATGCAAAGCATTTTAATGTTAGTAACAGGAACAGGAATTCCCAGTAAGGTTGTAGCTCACAGTGTAACTACTCCAGGAGGATTCATCATCCCTAAATTGAGGTTAGTTAAAAATGATCCTGCTGTGCTGACGCAGCATTTCCAGGCTACCATTTCACCAGGCCAGAATAAGCTAACTCTCTTACCAGAAGACTACTCTTCTCCTACGACAGCTCCTCAGTTGCCTTTTTTTAACCCCTGGCAATGTGGCCTCCCCAGTGCCATGCACCACGCAGCTGCACAGGTGCCTGCACCAGCACTAACACACACAGGTGCTAGTGGCTGGACAGGACAGCACTGGGGGTGCAGGAGAGAACTGCTTCCTTCTGCAGCCGTACAAGGTTATGCGAATGCAGAACATGCAAGTGCAGTTCTTCTGCCAGTGTCAAGGTCCTGATGCTGCCTCACTGCGAAAATATTAAAAACCCAAACAACCTGGCAAACTAACTCAGAAAACTGAGTGAAAGGGAAGGGCAGGGGGAAGCTACACACACACCCCAAACTACAGCAGGGACAGTTTAGATAGGCTGAAACTGCTGGATACCAGCCCACGTCTAGAGCCCTGGCCAATGCAGTCAATACACCCTATCACGTCTGTAAGATAAACCGATGACAGCTCTCAGTTAAGACTTACATTAATTCGCAGGCACGATACACACAGAATACTTTACATGCCAGAAGACACTCGTCTGCCAAGTTTGTTACATCAAAGATGCTTCTTATGATCCAGGATAATAATTTAAAATAGCCAGGCAGGTATTCTGTGGACATTAATTTCCATGACTAGAGGAAAGCTCTGTCCTAAAGGTAATGTTTATATAAAAAGACTGATTCTGTTAACTGTGATTGATAAGCCTCCCAACATTAAGGAGGAGATAGCACTACCATGCACTAAAATGTCCTAAGTGCAATTAAATAATAAACTTGGCATAATGCTACAATGCTCAAAGATGAGTCTTTATAGAAAGGAACCATTTTATTTGGGGAGTCTGTGGTTTGCAGCTAATTCACAACTAATTTTAATATTCTTGGAAATACTAGTTTAATGTGAGACCGCTTAAAAACATGAGAAAAAAAAACAGGTATATGTGAATTATGAGTACAGATTAACTTTACAAGTGCTCAAAGAAGTACTTTCCCTACGGATCACTTACAATGCATAAGCTTAAATACAGTTATCTAGTATCTATTACTTGCCTTTCATACCTTTTTTTGCAGTCCACTAGGACATCATACAGCAGTCTCAGCAGAGTGTGCTTTTTCTCTGTGCCGAGATTCCAGTCAGAAATCCATTTTCGGACCTAGGGAGAATCCAAGTGAAATAGAAGCATTGAGGAAAAGACTAAAATAAAACTGAAAATATTTCTAATTTTCTGTCAAGCAGAAAAGGATTGAAAAGATCTTGCACAGAGATTTTTCCTTTCGATCCTGACTCTTTGGCTCCCCATGCAGAACCTAGAAGTTTTTCCATGAGAATACAAAAATCTGTACTCTCCATATTACTTGTGATATAAGGATGAGTCATTCTAATAGACTGATTCCAGAGCAAGGAACAAGAACTTGATGCCTCGCTCCTGATCAAAGCTTCTCACTTTCAGTATGGGATAGTAATAAACATCTAAACCAGATGTATCTAAAAACAGATCCATCTAACTACATTCAGCATGAGAAACAGAAAATAAACGGGAACTTGATTTAGATTTTGTAGACAGACCTTTAAAAGATAAGAAATTCTGTATTTTGCCTTTATTTCAGTAGGCTCTGGCAATTTATAACAGAGATGGTCTGCATCAACTCTGACTAATATTGAGTGAGACGCAACATGGTTAATAAAAAGGCCCTAACTTGAAGCACCAGATGGATTACCTGATCTAGTTCAGTTGGAATGTACTGGATGGCACCACATGACGAGGCCACTTTCAGGAGGCTGCAGTACACTGTGTATCTCACAGGAGTGTTCTTATCCATGCCATGGAAGAGATTGCTCAGTCTAAACCACAAACAATGAACAACTGAGTTAAAGAGGATGCAAAAAACATTACTGGACTGTACCTAAATCTTTCTATTAAGATGCCGCAAAGCACCCGGTGGCACCTTACGTCAGTGAGGATTTGGAACAGCTTCCAGTTTGGTAACCATTTTCAGCAAAGAAGCTGAAAACTATGCATTTTGATTTTGTAATACCCAAGTAAAGAAAGTCTATTGGTACTTATATTTTATGACAGGGAAAAAGAAGGTAAAAAGAATGCTTCCTGCAATGGAGAGACATACTTTGATGGACACCCCACACTTTGAATTACAGACTGACAAGATTATACATACGATTAGTTTGTAATTGTCTCATTTTCCTCTGCACGATACTTACAGCTGCAGTCTAAGAGATGGGCGCTCTCCTTCCCGGAATTTTACTAACTTCTCACACAGGTTTTCAATCAGTGCTTCTTGTTTGTCAGGTTCCAGGATAAGAAGCAAAGAGACTACGCTGTTCATCACGCTCTCAACATCTGCACAAAACAAGCAGCTTTTTAAAACTCTGGGCAGTAACCATCAGTGCTTATTTAGTGCTGGAGAGTTACTTCAGCTATGAATGTTTATTTTGCATCGGCAAGAACTATAAAGAGAGAAAATGCCAAGACAACCAATCTGGACATTGATCAGAAGGTACCTGAGATTTGCCTCCTGTGGGCTTTCACCAACACATCTCCACGTAAAGCAAGAATTACCACTCTAAGGTCAAACCAGAATTTGGTATTTGATATCACACTTGCTCCAAATTCTCTGTTCACGCATAAGAGAAGTCACAAGAACTTCAGGTTTTGGCCTTAAAAAAAACAGCGGCTTCCTCCCGCACATCCAGAAAACTGCCCCATGGTTCTGTCATGAGAACACTAACACCTAGTGCTGAAGTACAGTAAAACATTTCACTAGGAGCACAAGGGATACCCAGACCACAGGGAAAATGCCCGCAAGAACAAAGTATATTCAAAAGCCTTCCCGGCTCCTCTTTGAAGCGTGGTGTTCCATCCTTTCCAAACAGGACCAGACAGGTTTTGTGGTTTCTTTTCACAGTCCACCCAAAGATCAGTTACGCAAAGGATAAGAACAAAATTCATGACATATGGAAAGTGTTATTTATTCCCTGCAATGACAGCTGAACATCAAACAGCAGAGCAATAAGCAAATTGAGCATTTCGTACTCATTTGCTCACAGTAAAAGGCAGCATTAAAAATACTCAAGTACTCCTTAGATGAACCATGCGTTCCTTCAAACACCACATTATTGACATCAGCAATTCATTTTTTACATGTAAAAGTCCCAAATGGAGTCTGTATTTTGGTACAGAGCAGAGCAGGCACAGAGAGATCACTGAAGGCTGCTGCAGCATTATCAGTGTTATTAAAACATACTAGTACAGTGTGAAAGGACCTTTAGCTCTACTCGAAAAGAGTTACTGACTACTGAAACTCTTAGTGTCTTCAGATAATCAATTAATGTTTAGGCCTTAAAACTTCTACTTAGAGACATCTAGTCCTAATTTTTGTTGTTACTTTAATTTTTTTTTATCTGCAGCGTCACAGACATTAATTGACAGTAAGATTTATTTTTAGCATGCTTTTTTTTCACAACTCTATGCCCTCATAACAAGCCCAGTCTAGCTCAATTTTTGACTTCTTCAAAGGGCGCTGGATGTTTGGAGAAGGGAGGGGTAGAGTACATGCAAATTTTACATGGCAGGGGTGGAAATAAGCACTTCCAGTGTCATAAAGAAAGACGTGTGTGTTACCACGCGAACCATGCAACACATCTCTACATTCTGCCAACTGTTACTGTTGGAAAGCACTGACGGTGACATGTTTAGCAAAAGCAACAAGACTTAAAGATGCAAACCTTTGTCATCCTCTTTCAGGCACACATCACAAACTTCAATGATCTGTGCCAAGTCCACATGAAGTCCACCTTCAGCATTTTCTTCAGAGATCTCTGCTCCTTTAGATTTCAGGTAAGCTCGAAGTTCTGCAGCCTTCAAGAAAAAAAAAAAAGCACAAGTTAAAGACAGTTCCCAATATAATGCGACAACTTGCCTTAGCTTTTCAGGATTCAAACCTAAGAAAACACCTTTCCCCCAGCAGCAGGCCTATGCATTAACTTCACAACCCACAGTTTCAGCAGCAGAACCGTAACTCTTCAGAATCAATCCGTATGAGGCCATACAACTTTTGGCACAGGGGAGCTCTGACTGGGATGCTAATGTGACACCAGGTGTCATTTACATCAAGTTCAATGTCAGATCATTACGGCACCGTACAACACAGCTAAATGCTCTAGGACCCTTTACTGTACTGAGGACGTTTCAGACCAGCCACCCAATGGGATTTACTAGACATCACACCAAGTGAAAGCTGGACTGAAGGCTAGTAGTTCACAGAATCATAGCAAGCTGGAAAGGATGTCAAGGATCATCTGGTCCAACTTTTCCTGTCAAAAGCACAGTCTAGACAAGCTGGCCCAGCACCCTGTCCAGCTGAATCTTAAAAGTGTCCAATGTTGGGGACTCCAGCACTTCCCTGGGGAGATTATTCCAAGGGCTTGTGAAAAAAAATTCGTCTTGTGTCTGATCAGAATCTTCCCAGAAGAAACTTGTACCCATTATCTCTCCTTTGTTCAAGGGAGTCTCCATCTTCTTTGCAGCCACAGTCTGTAAACGTTTCTTGGGAATTCCCAACTGTGTATATACACCACTTAAAAGACACTGAAAACACGCCTTAAAATTCAAAGGCAAAACAAAGAAGGAGCTCAACGACAGAAGTCATAGTTCCCACGCCTGTAGTGTCGAGAACCCTGCAAAACCAGCACGCATCAGTAATGCTCCAGCCCACACCTCAACTGGTTTTCCTCTCCTAAAAGGCAGCGCTGCGGGGGAGCGATGAGAACACGGACCGGGGAGGTGAGGGGCTTTCAGGAGGAACCTGCAAACGCAGGCTCCTCTTTCGCTTCAGTCTCTTTACTCCGCCTGCTCCGTCCCTCCAGAGCAGCCCAAGCGAGCTCACGGAGAGCGTCGCGGGCTCCGCAGGGCGCACAGCGGGCTCCGGCAGGACGCGGGGGCGGCCCCGCCGCGGGGGCTGGCCTGACACGGACGGGGACGGGGACCGGCCCGGGCCCGGGCCCGGGGCCTCGCTCCGCCTGCCCCTCCCTCCCCCGCCCAGGCCGCCGCAGTCCGCCCCCCTCGCTCTGCCGCCGGCACTGGCACGACCCGCCCCCCCGCCGAGCCCCGGCCGCTGACCTGATCCTCCTCCGTGATGTCGATAAATGCCGGGACGCTCATGGTGGCGGAGGCTCCCGCGGCCGGGTCGAGCACGCCGCCCGCACCGGAAAGGCAGAGCTGCTTCCGGTGCCGCGCGCCGCCTGCTTCCGCTTCCCCGCCGCTGAGGGGAGGTGCACGCGGGGGCTGGAGGCGGCAACTCTGAGAGGCGGCAACTCTGAGAGGCGGCAACTCTGAGGGGCGGCAACTCTGAGGGGCGGCAACTCTGAGGGGCGCCCGGCTCCGGGAGGGCTCGGGCACGGCAGCGTCAGCCGCTGCCGCCCCAGTCCTCGGGGGCTTTCCCTCGGGCCTCGCCAGTGGAGTTCCGCTGCAGGCAGAGGTGGCCGGGCCGCTGATCGCAGTCCGGGCACGGATCCAGCTATCCCGCCTCAGGCTCTGACGGGCCTCTCGTGCTCCCCTGTGCTGGGCGCAGCGGTTCCCGGACAGCTCCAGACGGGCGTTGTCTGCTGCCGGTGTCTGTAACGCCAGGATTATGCCCGTGTGGAAAGAAATATTTTTTTTTCTGTCTAAAATGAGTATTTCCTGCACACGCACCACCAACCTTAAAAGTGTAAGTTCTTACCTAGTCGTTTTTCGTGGAAGAGTTTAAGTAAAAGACTTCAATTAGGTAAGAGAGAAAGGACAAGAGTTTCTAAACAGGTGCCAGTAACCGGTTGCTTAGCTTGTCTGAACACCCTAGCTCAAA